>JADRCD010208409.1:40121-64332 GCA_019843815.1 Montemys delectorum | reverse complement strand
ACACACACACACACACACACACACACACACACACACACACCCTCTGTGTATTCCTGGCTATCCTAGAACTTGCTATGGAGACCATACTAGCCTTGAACTTACAGAAATCCTCCACCTCTGCCTCTTGAGTGCCAAGATTAAAGTTGTCTGTCACCATGTCTGGCATGATGCTTTTATTTTTAAAACATAAAATCAGATGAGTTAAGCCTTAGTTGTTTCTAAATCTTGTAACAGAAGTATTTTATCAGTGACAGTTTGGAGAAGTCATCCTCACTGTTCCTAGGTGATCCTCTTTGGTGTTTTCCTGTATTTTAATTTAATAGAGCTGTGTGTTTTCATTCCAGGTGGTGACAATCCATATCACTCCAGTAGATGACCAGCTTCCCAAGGAAGCTCCTGGCATTTCCCGGCATTTGGTTGTCAAGGAAACGGAGGTGGCCTACATCACTAAAAAACACCTACATTTCCTAGACACGGAATCTCATGATGGGGAACTCATCTACACAGTAACACGTCCTCCATGTTTTTCCTTCAGCCACAGGTGTCCTTGAAAAGCTACTATATGACCCACTGGTTTAAGAGAGTCAGTGTGTAGCAGTGTGATTCAGTTGCTTCATTAGGTACACTTGAACTTATATCCAATTTAGCATTCACTTTTATCATAAATTCATCTTTACCATAGCTGAGGGAGTGACAATTAGTGACTGCCATGCAGTTTGTAGTTTTCAGCACAGTGTGAAACAGTCTAGATGCCATTTTTTGAAGTAAATCCTTATTTTTCCCTTTTAAAGAAAAGTATTATTATGTCTGCAAAGTAATAGTTTTAGATATGACAGGTCATTCAGTGTTCGTGTTATATAATCTCAATTCAAAACGGTAGCATAGATATTCTGTAGGCTCATGTCATATACACAACAGTGAGGAAACACCTGGCCGGAGACTATGGATTCCTTTTAACCATGAGACAGCAAAAAACTTTGTTCTATCATGGTGAGGGTGGCATAGATGATGCTGAACTTAACGCTACAAGTGCCCAAGATAAAGAGACCAAAAGTCTCTGTTTTCTCACCATAATGAAGTGTTTTTTAAAAAATGGATTCTGATAACATAGTACAATTTTGGAAAAGGTTTCTTGGTGTAATCCAATGTCTGGAGCACAAGGAGGCATAATTAGATTGTGACTCAGTGGGTTCTGGAGATAGGCTACCTGTATTAGCTGAAGGACCTAGGAAAGGATCTGGCATGATCTTGGTCATACGGAGAGTGTAGAGGTTATTTGAGATATTAGCCACCTGTGGTTCCGGTTGTGAGAGCTTCATATGGCCTGGTCCCACAGATAACACAGATCAATAAGCTGTTAATCACCTCCAATTCCCAGCCTTCTGGATAGAAGGACAGGTTGTACATCCTTTCCTTTGAGAGGATAAGCCCATATGCGTAACATTTCTGGTTTCCTTGGTGATCTGTGGGCACCAAGATATTCATGCTCCCAGCAATGGTGGCTGATTTGATTTAATTTTTCTTAGCTGAAAAAAATAAGCTTATGTGGTCTGTATTTCTCTTAGATACTTGGATGCTGGGAAGCTATTCATGGTGGACAGCATACCAAAGCTAACCAAAAATCCTACAGCCCCAGGGCTAAGCTCATTTACTCAGGTATGAAAATTTGTAAAAATGCTGACTAACATACTCTGTAATTATCTTCTGAGTAGGTGTGGTGTGCCCAGTGTTGTGTCTGAGGTGCTACCCAGCCACTTCTTTTTTTTTTTAAAGATTATTTTATTTATTTTATGTGTATGAGTACACTGTAGCTGTACAGATGGCCGTGAGCCATCTTATGTGTGGTTGCTCTCCGGCCCCGCTCGCTTGAGCATAATTCACTGTAGCTGTCTTCAGACACACCAGAAGAGGGTATCGGATCTCATTACGGGTGGTTGTGAGCCACCATGTGGTTGCTGGGATCCGAACTCAGGACCTTCGGAAGAGCAGTCAGTGCTCTTACCCGCTGAGCCATCTTGCCAGCCCCTACCCAGCCATTTCTGCCAGTTTCTCCTGACTTTATCCTTGTGCTTGAACACATCTGGTACATATGGAACATCTGTTTGAAAGGCTTCATCAAGTAGAATATAATTTCAAATTTTGTTATAAATCCACAAGCCTTTGCATCATCTGCCAATGTCAGGACACTGATTTCAGGACCCATGCCTATTACACTAAATGCAGGTCAAGCATTCATCTACTGTGTTAGTTTCCCACAATTGCCATAACAAAACACCGTACATTTTGTAGTTCAGAACAGGGCCCTGTTTTTCTTATACCTCTGGAAGCTAGAAGTGTGGAATTTGTGGCATTGGCAGGTTGTATTTTTCTGAACCCTGTAGACATCTCTCCCTCTATTGTGTTTTAGCATCTAGTGCTTTGTTAGCAGTTTTTTTTTTTTTTTTTGATATTCCCTGGCTTGTAGATACATCACATCCAGTTTTGTCTTCTGTCCACCAAAGCTCCCCTATCTGTCACCTCCTGTTACAAGGAGTCCAGTTGTACTGGACTGAGGACCCACATTACTCAAAAATTTCCCCTACATCCATCTGTAACGGCCCTATTTCTAAATACATTCAGACTCCATGGTTCTAAGCATTCCAAGTTTAGTATGCCATTTTCTGGGGATGCAGTTCATTCCATAATAGTTACCACTCTCCCAAATCCTTCAGTATCCCTCTGCTTCCTCCTGGGAACTTTCCTCTGCAGACCCCATAGGAGTCTGGTATATGAGTGCTCAGGCAGCAGACATCTGCGGTTTGTGACTAATTATGTCTGTTTTCTTTATTAGAAATGTGCTAAGTGCTACTGTTTCACCATCTTCTGCAGAGTTTCTTGGACTCCATCATTTGATATACTGCCTGAATTCATTCATTTCCTCTTATGTGTAGATAATGTGGCTTACAAAGTAGAGCCTTGGGAATCTTTCCATCTATGGTGATACTTAGCATGTTCCATATCAATTAACATTGTTGGAGGGCTTGATTCTGATCTCTGCAAATCAGCACATATGTCCATTTCAATTTGCTTCACAGCATGCCGTGAACCATATGAAAGTGGCCTACATGCCACCCATGCAAGATATAGGTCCCACACCTCGACATGTGCAGTTCACAGTGTCGGTCAGCAACCAGCACGGAGGTACTTTGCACGGAATCTGCTTCAACGTCACAATTCTCCCAGTGGACAATCAAGTTCCTGAGGTATGCAATGTTTGACATGGTGGGCCAAGAAGAGCGGGAGAGAAAGAGTAATGTTTTCAAGCTCTAGCTGCAGTATAGATAAAAGGGCTGGATGTGGGTGGGCGACTCTTTTTCCCATGGCACTTCCTATCTGAAAGGTGAGAATTTTTCAGTGTTGAATTTGGCATTGTTTTCAAAGCCTTTCATTCTGCTGAGCTCCGGCTGTTGATCAGGAGAAGGAGATTAAATGATGAGTCTCTTAGCAACCAGAGGGACCTATTTGCTCTCACCACAGGCCAGCTATGCTGCTGTGTGTTCCAAAGAAGCTTTTTAATTTCCCAAAATGAATTAGGTTGGGCACCCTTTCTTCTTAATCCAGTGCCACTGCTCAGTGTTTATGGAAGTCTTAAGGAGCCTTGGTTTTTCTTAAAACCAAACTATAAAGGCATTGCTACCTGCTATGTCTTCTTTGAGGCTGTTTCACTTTGAGAGTTTTTTTCTGGATGCTATATACCCACACCCACACCCACACTCACACCCATACACACACACACACACACACACACACACACACACTCACACCCACACTCACACCCACACTCACACACCCACACTCACTCACACCCATACACACACACATACACACACACACCCACACTCACACCCATACACACACACACACACACACACACACACACACACACACTTCAGAGTACTATACTTGATTAGTGTGACTATTTATTGGAATTTTCCCCCTTAAAAGTAGAAAGAAAAAGGACTCTCATCCCCTATTTGTTATAGACCCGGGGACTCTAGGCCTCCCAGCTTTATTCCCAAGGGAAAGGGTGAATTTCCCTGATATCTACCTATGAGAATATAGTCATCCCTGATGCTTTCTTTCCTGGTCCCCAACATCGCTGCACCTGCCTCAGGTCAGCCAACAGACTTCTTCCAGGAAGGTCTAAGGGAAGGTACTTAGTCAACATGCAGAAATGGCTCGATTGGTCTAAATAATATTTTAAGTTGTTAAGTTTCGTACCTTGAAGAGTCAGGAGGTTTCCTAATAAGGCTGACTTGGGCTTTCTCTGGAAAATATAGAGCTCTACCAGCACTGAGCCCACAGGTACCATGGGTACAAGACAAGCTGCACTGTTAATTTGCAGAGTCCCCACCAAGGCACTCCACTCGCTGTGACAGCAGCCCAGTCTCACAAGATGGCAAGCTTGCAATCTGTGGTTGAAGAAGTGTTGAGGACCTGCAGCTAAGACATCTACGTGAACTCTATCTGGGACTCCTCCCCTGCTGGGGACCTGGCCTAACCTTCTGAAAATAAGTCAGGGCAGCTATGGAATGAACTTGGTTAGATTTCAGTTAGACCCCCTTTTTCCATATATACATTTTAGATCCTGAACCAAACCAAAGCTTTCCCTATAACACTTCCTGAGAAATCTTTTATGCAAAACAGCCCAACCTCGAAGAAATATGCTCTGTATGAGGAAATGATGAGGCAAATTGAAGAGTTGCCTTCATTTGAAAAAAGATGGAGGTCTTAGGGCTCTGGTGGAGATTGACTTCTCTCTTTTGCTTGCCGGCAACGGGCGAATGAAATAGTGTTTCAAAGAACTGAGAATATTAGAAATTGATAATTCATACAATAAGAAATCGAGGCGATCTTTAGGGCATGTTGACACCTTGCAAACCTGGAGACTCCTAAGTGCTCCTTATGAAGCCTCAGGCTTTTAATGTTTGAACTTACTCTAAAAGAAATCTTTTGAAATGATTGTATGTAGTAAAGTATATTTTAATGCAATAGTCTCCATTTTGTATGCTGAATTGATGCCAGGGCTGATGTGCATGGCCCTTGGTGCATATCCCCTCTGGAGAAGGGTTCTGCTTCTTTCTTCTACTTAGAGTGAAGATGTAGGCATGGTGAAGTCAGAGGGCAGAACTTAAGGAGGACTGTCATGCTGGTGATGGGGAGAGAAGTCAATTGTTCTTTTATTTTCCTTTGCTGCTGGTAGTTTACTGAGGGATGAATGTAAGATGACCACAGCCTACTCAGAGTCATATTTATGTGACCCAGCATTCTTCCCTGGACATATGCATAAGTGGCATATGTCTGGTGGACATTCTCTTGCGCTGTGCCCCATTCATCAGGGGAGGGTACACACTGGGGTGGAGGCTGTGGCTTCGCCTTGCTGAGAAAGAAGATTCTTTCTGTAAAAGCACAGTGCCCTGGTAATGGTGGTGTGCTCACTGCAAGTCTTCTGGGGGGTGGGGGTGGGGAACCCTCAGAGACCACGATTTGAAATCCTAACTGTCTGCTACCCTTTTCTTCTGTGTAGCAATATTGGTTTTGGAAGCTGATCTGCTAAATAAACTCCACATGGTTTTTCTACTATACTCTCAGCCTGGAGCACATACATACGCCTTATAAATGTAGTCAGTGCATTGTAGATTATAGTTTTCTAGACTTGTAAATCATAGAACAGGTCTTGCCCACTCTTAGCCTGCTAATAAAATACACCAAGCTGCTTTATGTAACTTCCTTTGTGCTTATGACTGGATTGTTAGTCAGGTGAAGACTAGTGTGTTTTTGTTTGTTTGTTTTTTATTTTTTGTTGGAAGCCCTTGCAACTTTTACTATTTAAGTCTAGTGTTTGAGTAAATCTATTTTCCATGGATGTAACTCTCTTGCCTTTAGTTTCCCAGTTCTCACCGCAAAGCATAGAGTGGAGTGTTCATCAATTTCTCAAGTTCTAAAGAATCTTTAGGGTTATAAAAAGAGAGGTGGATCCTTTCCTTCATGGGCGCTTGGCAAAGGTTGAGTGAAGGAAGCTGGGAGTTACCCCCTCAGCTCATCATGGCCCTGCACCCTTTGCTGATTCTGCTACAGAGGCTCTGGGACACTTGAAGCGTATGCGCTTCCAAGTTAGGGATCTGTCTTGGTGTCTGAATGTATCAACACTTGGAGTTGGAAATGTTCAGTTAAAATGTCTTTAGATAAATTATTTAGCTGTGAATGAATCTCCCTAGAAACATTCTTAAGTTAATTGACCCTTGAAGATGCTACCGGTGCTTTCTAGTGATCTGATGAACTCTATGTTCAGGGACACCTCATGGAACAAGGTCTTGAGTGTCTCCTTCCTTCTTTCTAGGTATTCACCAACACCCTGAGAGTGGCTGAGGGCGGTCAATGCACCATCAGCACGGAGCACATTTTGGTTTCTGATTCGGACACCCCACTGGACAGCATCTGCCTTTCTCTTCAGGAGATGCCTCTGCATGGCGGGGTAGAGCTGGATGGATTTCCTCTAAACCCAAGAGGCACATTTTCTTGGCAAGACCTCCATACCTTAAAAGTCAGGTTAGGAGATTTTGTGTTCCCCTTCTATGCTTTTTATCTGGATCAACTGTGAAACACAATGAAGGGAAAGAAGCTTGCCTAATTCTTTCTAGAACAATATGCCATTTCGTATTGTTAAGGGTCAGTTGAAAATCAAAGAAGAAGTAAAAAGAAAAATACATTTTTCACCAGACTTTTTTTTCTCTCTCTCTCTCTGGCTTACTACAGCAGAGGGAATGAGTTTATGAATATTTGTGCAATAAAAATTAATTGCCGCCAATATTAATTTTGCTACGATGACACAAATCACAAATTCTGTAGAGACTAAAATAATCTGTGCAGCTAATTGAAGTTGACTCTAAGCAAAGGCAATCTTATAACCTTGGAATCTCAGGGCTAGAATGCTGGTGATCAGCCAGATATGGTAGCCTATACTTTTAATCCCAGTGCTTGGGATACTGAGCCACGATGGTTGTGCGTTCAATGCCAGCCTAGTAAGAACAGAGGGAGGGAGTGTGTGTGTGTGTGTGTGTGTGTGTGTGTGTATGTGTGTGTGTGTATGTGTGTGTGTGTGTGGGGGGGGAGGTTGCAGGTAAGAAAATAAAGCTTGCTGGTGGGTAGGCTGTGAAGCAGGACTCAGGTCTCTGGGAACTAGAGATGGAGCAGCTCTGCCTCTTGGCCTTACAGTAGCTCCCATTTGAAAGCTTCACTTCCTCCACCTAATACAGTTGCAAGAACTCTTTTTCACAACATCAAGTGAAACATCTCTGAAAACCAATGCAAACTATGTCAAAGTAACAGCCAGACAGACGGACATGCTATCACTTCATTTACTAACTTTGGCAAACAGACATCTCATCCTTTCTACACTTGATCTTAGCCGAAAGGCCAAGAAGTAATCATCTCATCCTTTCTTAGTGACATGTGGGAGGAAGTGTTTCTCCTCAAATGTTTGGTTTTGAGCCAGGAAGGACTGGAAACTTCATATAAGATCACATAAGCTCGGCGGCTCAGTTGTATCACAGACTTACAGTTCTTCATGACTTCTGTCACTATTCACCTATTCCCTTTAAGATGTTCCTGTTTTGTTTATAGTTTGGATTTTGAAATCTCAGCTCCTCCCTACATGTTAGAAAAGACATGTTTAGGCAGTGCTAAGATGAACAGAAAAATAGAAGTATTTGCTAGAATTCTATGTATACTATCAAGTTTGACGAGGTACATCATTCTGTTCTCAGGGTGGCAGAGCTGAGCACAAAGATTCTGAGGCATTTGCTAATATTGAGGAGTGAGGTTTTAAAGATCTGCTTGCCTTCACCACCACGCTTTACGTGTGCGTTCTCAGTTATACTTAGCTGTTTTAGGAAGGGCAGCATTAGAAAATGGACCAGCACATTATAATTTATGATCCTTTTTGACAAAAGTAGTAAGAGGCATGGAAAAATAGATCAGAGAAGGTAGGTAGTATGTGTGGTAGACAGGGGTGTGACAATGTAAGTGGCTTCCTGCCACTGGAATTAAATCCATTACCACTCTACTGGCAACCCATTTTGAATAAGCTACAGTCTCCTTTTGTTCTTATAAGAGTATCATATAGGTTCACTATATTATACTGTTTTGTTAAAACTTTTGTTTTCAATTCCTAGGGCATAATTCCATTTGTTATTATGAACAAATCAATGGCCCAATGAAATTCAAGAGCTACTCACACTTAACTGAGCATCACTGTAGAGAGTATGTGAAAAGCCTGGACGTATGCACTTTCTTTTAAAAAAAATACGTGGCTAAGAATTAAGAGGAAGATGTGGCCGAGGTTAAACCAAATAAAGGTGTAAACCTGAGGAGATGTGAGACTCTTTAACAGCTGAAATAAAGGGCTTATAAATGGAACATGGGATATGGTGGAGGGAAGCCATACCTAATTCCCAGAGCAAGGCTACAGAGACGAATGGCCAGCTCCAGCGCCCAGGAGGAAAGATGGGTGGTTCAGGGATCACAGAGTCCTTAAAGTGTTCCACTTCACCTTGGAGTCATCCTGCCTCCACTCCATGTGCCGCAGTGTTACCAAGATCCCAGGCCAAATATTTACTGCGGTCAGAGGCCATTACTGCCTTCTGAAATTTATTTTTCAAGATTATTTTTGACTACGTGTGTCTCTGTTATTGTGCATGCATGTGCATACGTATGCAAATGTGTGGATATGTTCCTGTGAGTCCAGGCACCGATGGAGGCCAGAGATATCAGAGCCGCCCTGGAGCTGGAGTGGTGGTTGTGAGCTGCTGGTCACTGACCTCAGCTGTTCTGTAAGAGCAGCTCAGAGTTTTCACAGTTATGCTCTCTTTCCAGCCCTCAAAAAGCTGTGTTGTGATTTGAGGACAAATTACCAATGTATGCACAATGTTTTCCCGGGTAGAGTAATTTTACATTTAGGGATCTTGAGTGGTAATGTATCTTTGCATTTAGATTTTTAAGTTGCTTCTTCTCTTACTTCTTTGTATACATTTTTTTCTTTTTTTTACTGTAGTCACCACTATGGTCATGGAGGGGTGTCTGTGTTGCGTGGCTCTGGTTACACCCAGGCATTTTTGAGATCCTTGAGTATCCTTCCATACTCTTCTTGCAGGTACCAACATGATGGCTCAGAGGTTCTTCAGGATAAGATATTCTTGGAGGTCACAGATGGCACAAATTCAGCAGAATTTGTTCTCCACATTGAGGTAGGTTTTTTTCCTCCCTGAGCCATTTGAATGTACCGTTTTGGGAACCTCTCAGGGTCTCAAAACAACTTAAAATACACAGACTCCAAAGTTAAAGGTTGCTAGTTAGTTATACCTGTGTGTGTCTGGAGCCAGACAGTAGAAGCAACGATTGTATTTAGTGAAACAGACATAGTCATTTTCTCTCTCCCTACCTCTACCCCAGTTTGTCTAAAGTTAGAACCATTCTAAGCTTAAATCCAGATACTTAATTTTAAAATCGCTCCATTCCATATATAAAATATGTGTAATATCCTTGAACTATGACACTCAAGCTTACTTAGCAGTTGGAAAGACCGTTGAGACCCACTAGGGTTCTCCTTGCTTATGGAAGAAGCCATGCCATGCCTGTAGGGCTCCATTAAGAACATATATACCACAAGCCTGGTACGTGGTCTGTTTGCAGTCATTTACCCCTTTCCTTTAACAAAGATAGTCTGTTGACAAAGTTGAGGCATGTTCAAAGGACTTCCAAGAACTTTGGTGCTTCTCTGCCGAATGGGTAACTGGGTACACGGACATTGTGTGTATGATTTACGAGTGCTCATAGTTGCTGATCAAGAAGCTTATCATGTTCTCTAAAGAACCGCCAAGCATTCTCATCATGCTATCTGCCATCTCTTCCTATTTGAATATGGTCTACATTTCTAGTGACATAAAAATTGCTATGCATTGGTAAGCATAGCAATTTTATAGCTGGCCATTAATAAAGAGTGTTAATATCTACATAGATTGTTTAAAAAAATATCCAGGGAAGAAATTATCTCTCTTTAGTTAGTACACTGGACTCCAGAACTGCTGGTTCAGAGTTATGAACGCAATGGTGTAACGCGAGATGTTCTTTCTCGTCATGTGGCCATGCTTCTATTTGACTGCTCTTGACTGCTTTCTGTGGCAGGTGCTGTGTAAGCCGTCTCTTACCTTCTCCTCAGTCCTCACAATGGCCTGTGATGCCTCTGTGAGAAGCAGGAGGCCATTTTCAGCTTCCAGGAAGAATATTTTCTTTCTGGAAAACTTTTACATACAAAGAAAGCTTTCCAGTTCCTTTTACACTTTTTTTTTTTAAATAGGAGAGACCCCACTCCTGTCTGTTATCTGTTATATTTATGACCATCCTATTATGTATGGTGATTAGCAGTGTACCTTGGTGAAAGAAACTGAATATTTCTACTTTTTAAGTTAAAGAACATGATTTCTTAAAGCCAGACCAAACCACTTTGGACGGTGTTGTTTGTGATTTCTTTTTTTTTTTCTTTTTTCTCACAATGACCATTTACAGTTTTCATCCATGTAAATGAATGGATAACATTTCTTACAGTCAAGCAAGAGTGATATAAGTCAATAGGTTCCCACAGAAGGCATGAGCAATGATAATTATTTTTCCTCATAGGCCAAAAGGAAAGCAGACAATTATATATTTTTTTAAACCTTTAATGAAGTAGCTAAGCTGAAACATCTAGGCACTCATCCCCGTACCCTTGACAAGAAAGCACCGTCATGGTGCTCTGGGTATCTGTCTTATAGTCATCACCCTTTGAATGCATAGTAACCATGCAACTCATTTATTTATTCAACAAACATTTAATAGGTGCCTTCTGTAATATATGTGGGGTCTTAGATAGATGCTTGTAGAACGATTATGAACAAGATAAATGAGGTTCCTATTCTTGAAGTTACAGACCACAGATGCTGACAGCTACTAACTGGATAATCACAACGATAATTGATTAAAATGTATATGTCTTTTATGAACAGGAGCATAAGTAATTGCAGCTTCTTAATTAACCTGAATGATCGGGAAGCCTTTCCTGAAAAACACACATGGGATCTGAGGCAGAAATTAGTTGCACAAAAAGGAGACAGAATGTCCTGGGCAGGCTCAAGAGGTGAGGCAGAGGCCATAGTGCTCTGGTAAAAATGGGGCGGGTAGCGAAGGCAGCCACAGCAATCACACCAGAGACTTCTTGGAGAAGCATGTTGGGGGGCGGGGAGCAGGAGACATGGAAGGTTCCTGCAGGCCAACAGCTTGACGTTTTAGGAAGATCGCTTTGGCTGAAGTATGTGGAAGGTTGTGTAGGGCTGAAAGGGTATACAGGCTCAAAGGCCAGATTTGACCAAACCAACCAAGAAAACAACCGACCAAACAGCATTAAAATTAAGCCAACCAACCAACCAAACAAACAAACAAACAACCAAACAAACAAATAACCAACCAACCAACCAACCAACCAAACAAACAAATAACCAACCAACCAGAAACCCTTGCAGCATGCATCAGACTGTAGCTGTGAACTCTGAGGAAGATTCCCCCCATTCTCATCTCACGGATGTACGTTTCATAATTTTACATATTCCTTTTAAATCTAGGGACCCAGTACCCCATGTTGCTTTGTTTTCCTTTCTACTTGAAGTTTCATTTCCATAAATGTGAGAGAAAAGTATTTTTTTTCAGGATATAACCTGGAGCTGATTGAATGCTCACAGAATTTAACCTGTCACTCAAGGTGTTTGACATAAGGCTGTGGCTTACTGTGGACCCGAGGGAAATATGTGGGTGGCCAGAAACTCAAGGTGGCAGAAAGCTGTGAATCACCAAGTAATTTAAAATAAAAATAACTTTGATGTTGTGGATGTACATGCATCAGACTGCCAGGCACAGAGTTCTTCAGGAGTGTGTGTGAATTTAATGAAAGAGTCCGTGTGTTAAAGTGAAGAGTGCTTTATATTGCATTTCTGCTTTGTCTTCTGAAAATAGTGGGTTCTCTGAGTTCCCAGCTATAACCACAGACTGTCATTCTTGCCTAAGATGTCTCTCATGTGGAGTATCCCTCAACCAATGGAGAAAAGAAAAAAGAAAAAAAATGCTCAGGCTGCTTTGGCCAAATTCCATGGTTATTGTTCCATGTGTCCAGAAGATGAAAAATGCCTGTCACTGTGACTGTGAGCTATGGTTTACCAGCGGGGACATTTGTCACTTCTTTCTTTTTCTTGAAAATGTAATCTTTTGTTCCTGCTTAGGTATTCCCTGTGAATGATGAGCCACCTGTTCTGAAGGCTGACCTCATCCCCATGATGCACTGCTCAGAGGGTGGAGAGGTGACCATCACCCCTGAATACATTTTTGCTACTGACGCAGACAACGATGACTTGGAACTGCTGTTTCTGATTGCCCGGGAGCCTCAGCATGGAATGGTGAGAAAGGCTGGACTCCACGTGGACAGATTCTCTCAGGGAGATGTCATTTCAGGGGCTGTGACATACAAACATACAGGTAAGTGACAACCTGTGACTAGTGAAGGCATCGAGTCCTAATGCCACTCCTTGTCATGGGCTCCCGTAACATTACTATCTTACTACTTTCTTTTTTTTTTTTTTTTTTTTTTTTTTTTTTTTTTTTTTTTTTTTTTTGCAGTGAAAGATAAATCCGATTGTAGCCTGCACCACACTTAGCAAGTACAGTCAATATGAACAGAAGTACTTCTGACCCGAGTTTGATAGTGAATTTCAGAAAGTGTAGAAAGAGCAGCTGCACTTGATCTACTGTTCTAAATGCCCCAGCCCCACTCTGAGTCTTTTTTTTTTTTTAGTCAACTAGAAGAATTTGGCCATTTTACTTACAGATTTCTAAATCATGATGACATTACCAAAGCAAGCCACCTAAAGCAATGACATCATTACTTTTAGAAGTCTAACGACTACCAGCCAACTCCCCAGAAGTAACTCATCTCCTTTCTAAGTTCCTTGAAAGCAAGATGATATCTTGTGATGGTTCATGACAGCCAGAACACGAATGCATGTTTGTAAGACTGGGTTCCCATTGATGTTGTCTCAATGCATTGTTACTCAGTTGACATTTCTTCCTGCTGTGTGTTCAGTTAAAGAAAATACTCTAAGCTGGGGTGGTAGTGAATGCCTTTAATCCAGCACTTGGGAGGCAGAAGGAAGTAGATCCTTGTGAGTTCGAGGCCAGACTGGTATACAAAGTGAGTTCCAGGATAGCCAGGACTGTTACACAAAGAAACTTTGTCTTGAAAAACAAAAACAAAAATAAAAAAAGAAAGAAAATATTAACTCAGCATCATATTTGCAAGGCACAGCATTGAGTCCCATGGCCATAGTGGAGTCTAGTCTAGGCTGTGCCAAAAGACTACTAGCTAAGTGTACAGATAGAAGAACCCTTCCACATGGAAGGATGGCCGTGGCCCAGTGACACTTCACAATGTTGTCCGTCTTTGTATATTTTCTTTCCTGCTCAATTCTGTGTCAATTTGACACAGGCTAGAGTCATTTGGAAAGAGGGACCTTATATTGAGAAAATACCTCCATTAGATCAGCCCATACGCAAGCCTGTAGAGCATTTTCTTAATTGTGGGTTGATGTGGGCAGTGTCACTTCTGGGCTGCTGGTCCTGGGTTTGATTCGAAAGCAGATTGAGCAAGCCTTGAGGAGCAAGCCAGTAGCAGCATCCTTCCATGGCCTCTGCGTCTGCCCCTGCCTCTAGGTTCCTGATGTGTTTGAGTTATTGCCTTGACTGTGTTTGATGATGAGCTGTTATACCGGAGGGTGATAGAAACAAACCCTTCTTCCTCCAGTTGTGTTTAGTCATGGTGTCTCATCACAGCACCTGAATCCCAGAGTCATCTACTTAGATATAAGTTAGCAACATTTGTCCGGAAATGGTACCATGTATTTCCTCTTGCTGGAGTTAGATCACACACTATCACAGTTTTCCTGTTTATGAGTCTCTTTGGTCTGAAAATTCTATGGAGAAAGTAAGAGGGCATGGAAAGACTGAGTGAGTGGGATACCGTATTACTTACTGTTGAGTCACTGTGACAGATACTTGACAGGAACAGTTGGTGGGAAGGGAGACATTGGTTTCTGAGGGTTTTTAGCCATTCACAGCCACAAAGGCATGACAGAGAATCTCATTTGGTCGCAGGGGCTTGAGGCAGAGTCCCTTCACATGACAGCACACGGCACAAAGACCAAGCCTGGACCCAGAATCCGAGCTGTGGCCTCCAAAACCCACCTATTGTCACTTTATCTACTTCCCCCAAGTAGCATCCACCCCATAAGGTTCCACTGACTCCCAAATACTGCCTCAGACTGGGAGACATGCCTCACAGTCTTTTCTTTAAAATTGGAGTGCATGCCTCCACGATCTCTTTACTCTTGAGTTGTGTGTGCCAGTAAAACCAGCACCACGTGGACAAAGCCAAGGCTGGCCACCGTGTGAAGTAGCCCGGGGCGGGGGGCCTGGGCCAGGGTGAGAGCAGCCTCTGAGTGCCTGTGTGCCTGGGCGGCAGAGTCGTGAATAATGTCTTCCTAGGCTGTCATGTTCAAGCATGGACAACACTCCCATGGTTCTCTCTTTAAATAAACAAACAAACAAACAAACAAACCATCAAAAAACAAGGCTTTCAAATGAGTTTGCAGTTTTAGGCTCTGGATTCTTCCACCCACCAGGTCTTATTGCTTCCTGAAATGTAACGTTATCCAGCCACATTCCATATTTCCTCATCAAAGTATGCTGGTACTTTTAAAAACTGCAGCCACTTACTGAAACTTGTTTTGTTCATAGCTTACAATATATTCTATTCCTTGATGAACTGCGCATTTCACATCTTCCTCCTCTTCATTTAGCTCCTAATTCTCCCTGTAAAGTTGGATAAAAGCAGCCAGTAAAAATCATGCCAGAGGGGCTGGCGATATGGCTCATTGGGTAAGAGCACTGACTGCTCTTCCGAAGGTCATGAGTTCGGATCCCAGCAACCACACGTGGCTCACAACCACCCGTAATGAGATCGGATGCCCTCTTCTGGTGCGTCTGAAGACAACTACAGTGAATTGGGCCAGATCGAGCGGGGCCTGATGGAGCGGGGCCAGCCAGAGCGAGTGGGGACGTCAGAAGGTCCTGAGTTCAATTCCCAGCAGCTACATACATGATAGCTCACGGCCATCTGTACAGCTACAGTGCACTCATACACATAAAATAAAATAAAATAAAATAATCTTTTAAAAAAAATTATGCCAGAGCCTGAATGCTATGCTGTCTTCAATTTCTTCCACTAATGATATTAGTCCCTTATTTTTGAATTCAACCTCACTCAGATTTTTAGGACATGGTATCTTAGTTACGGTTTTACTGCTGTGAACAGACGCCATGACCAAGGTGACTCTTATAAAAAGAACATTTAGTTGGGGCTGGCTTACAGGTTCAGAGATTCAGTTTAGTATCATCAGGGCAGGAGCATGACAGTGTCCAGGCAGGCATGGTGCAGGAAGAGCTGAGAGTTCTACATCTTCATCTGAAGGCTGCTAGGATGAGAGTCTTCAAGCCCTACCGTGACACACCTACTCCAGCAGCGCCACACCTTCTAATAGTGCCACTCCCGGGGCCAAGCATATACAAACCATCACACACTGCAAAACGTAGACAAATTTGCTGTGTAACCCAGACCAGCCTCAAGCTTGTGTACTGCCCCCTCCACCATTGTAGATCTCAAATAGTCTTACAAGGAAGGGATTCAAAGACCAATGGTTATTGTTTATTGAATAATTGAAGTATCTTCAGCAGGCTCACAAAGCAAGGCAAATCACAGTAGGATGAACCATGTTCTCCTACACCGCCTTCCAAAGACTAAAGGGAAGGTTTACAAACATTTGAATTTCTTCTAGTGTAATAGGGTCTAGAAGGACATTGGGGAAGTGCTTTCACATAGATTTTTTTTTAGTTAAATTAGAAAGAAATCTAGATTCAAAGGATGTTTTGAATGTTACATTTCCTCAAGTGTCACTTCTTTGCTCCACTGGTACTCATTTAGCACTGTTCAGGTTGGTCTCAAGAGTCCTGGCATTAAAGATCTGATGCCTTAGTGACTTATCTATTCCAATCCTTGCTTCAGTGTTTTGATTAATTTTATCACTTGTACTGATTACTTTTAACCATCCACTTGACTCGACGCAAAAACACCATGGAAAAGAGTCTCAGTGAGGAGGAATTATCTATATTGGATTGGGATACAGGTATGTCTACGGGGAATGGTTCACCCTCACAGGTAGAAGGGAAATCCCTATGGCTGAAGACACCATGCACATCAAACACAGGGCCCAGAGGGCCGTGAACTGGAGCTTACCTTAAAGCCTCCTCCAAGAGGACTATCTTTCATGGTACCCACCAAGAAAGTGTCATGCAAGCTTCCAAAGGGTGGAAGTCAACAATGGTTCTTTCTACCCCGCTACGACGTCTATAAATGAGAACAAGGACCAGTATGACATGAAGTAGCAGCACAACAAACCTTGGTGGTGACCAACAGCTCTCTAATTCAACTTAAGACCCTCTCAACAACAAGACAACCGTGCCTGGGACTAGAGACCTAGCCAACTACCTAGGACTAGTGAAGCCATGAATCTTGGAGAAGAGCCTGCAACCACGACTTCACTAAACCAGGACAAATCCCTAACAACAATCTAAACATGTGTGCTTATGCCCACAAATAAGCGTTGTTGTCACCACTCATTAAGGAAACTTCTTTTTGCTATAGATGGAGACAATGACAGAAAACCACAACCAATTAAAATGCAGAGTCGTGGAACCCGGTCCCAACATCTACAGCACAACTCTGGCACAGAAGACTCAGGGATCATTGTGGAAGAGGAGTCTGAAAGATTATAACAAAGAACAGAAATTCTGCTGTGAAATGTTAGAGAAGCTACACCTATGATGACTCATCCACATGGTTACATACACTTGACCTGAACAAGGATAATTCCTGTAGACAAGCTAACTAGGAAGGGAGAAGGCTCATGTGGCCTCAGCCTTAGACACGAGAAGTCTCAATCTTAGACAAATAACTACAGACAATTAAGGGATTCTGAAAGTGTGAGAAATAGTCTTCTCCAGGGAAGAGTACACCGATTGATTATCCAATACTAGAATGGTCATCCTTGAGGACATATGCATACAAGTAATATTGTAGAGATGGCAGATTGTATTTATGTATTTAGGAAAACACACACACACACACACACACACACACACACACACACACACACAATGGAAGAAGAAGCCATGAATTTGAAAGAGAGCAAGGGGGTTGTCTAGAGGCAGGTTTGGATTGAGGACAGGAAGGTGGTGATTCCGTGATTGTATTATAGTCATGCATTGGCTCCATCCATTTACCCTCTTCCACAGAGGACCCTTCTCTTACCCTCCACACTCCTGCCCCTAACACACTTCTCTGCCTGTAAAAGTATCTCTTCCTTTCTTTTTTCCTCCCCTTCTCTGGAAAATTCTCTGTCCACAATTCCTTCTTGTACTTCTGAGCTATTGCTTCCCACATCTGGCTCGTTTCACTTAACATCATGTTTTTGAGCTCTCACCATGTTGCTGTGACTGGCCTAGCATACACATATCACATTTTCTTTATTTATGCGTCCATTGAAGGGTATCTGGAGTGGTTCCACATTTTGACTATCATGATTAATGCTGCAGTAAACATGAGAATGTAAATGTCTTTTTGCTATAAAAATTTCACCTCCTTTGGGTAACCAATGAAGAGTGGCATTGTTGGATCATATGTAATTTTTTTGAGGAAAGTGCGTAACATTTCCCATAAAACTCCTGTTCTCTTAAAATTCCTTTTACCGGTGTTTCTGTTTCTCCGCATCTGTTATTTATTGTCTTTTTGGTGACGGATGTTCAGCTGAGTAAGGTGGTAACTCACATTGGTCTTGACTAACATTTTTCTGATGATTAATTGCACATTTTCTGGTGGGATTGAATCTCTCCATCACTTTGGGTAGTGTGAGCATGGGATATCTTTCATTTTATTGTGTTCCTATCACGGCTTTTCTTGGTGTTTTATAACTCTGCTGCAGAGCCCTCTTTACTTTTTAAAGTACCACGGAGGTGGTGCTTCCTTATTTTTCTTTTCGCCATGCTTACTGTTTGCATTTAGAGACACTACTTTAAAAAGAAAACGAAAAGAATTGTGTGTGTGTGTGTATGTGTGTGTATGGTTTTTGTTCTTGTCTAATTTACTGAACTCATGCATACATTCCATTCTAAAAATGTTTAATAGAGTCTTCTATGATATCTCTAAATGGGAATAATTTAACTTTTACCCTTTTCATTTTTGATGCCTTTTCTTTCTGTTGCATGATTTCTTTTGCTAAGATTTCTAGTTTCTAGTATTATAGTAAATAAAAATGAAGAACGTTCATCCTAAGTTGTGTTCTCAGATTATATTCCATTTGAAAGGCTTTCTTAGTGGCTGGCTGCTTGGCCCGTTGTCCAATGCTGTAAATGAAGCCTTGTATTGAGAAATCAGTTACTGAGTGCTATGCTTGCCATTTCTACTACGTTCTCTTTCTCTCAGGATGTTTTTCTCAGTGTTTCTCTGACTTTCTCTCCCTGCAGCCCCTACTTTTACCTCCCAGGTATTTTCGTGGCAGGCTTATTTTTCCTTCAGGGCATAGCACAAAGCCAGCAAAAGCATCAGAAGGACTTACTGGCACATGCAACTGCCCCAGGGCGCTGTCATCTGGCACTTGTATCTTTTTCCCAACCATAAAACTTTGTCGATTGTCCAACTGAAATAGAGTTATCACTTAGTGTACTCAGGGGATGGGTCTCAGAAACCCCACTTACCAAATTCCAGGGTGTTCAAATTTTCTTCCAGGAAATGGTCTAGCACTTCCCTAGAACCTATGAAAAGCCCCACTTCTTTCAATAATCCTTGCATCACTTACGACTCAGGCAAATTGTGGTATTCTTTTGATTAGATAATAAGAAAAAATCTACATATTCAGTATAGATAAAGTTTTTTTCAAGAATTGTAAATGTGTGGTTGGTGGAGTTTGCAGTTGTGTCTTGTGAGGATAGCAAAAGCCCTCCCTGGATATGAAACTGCCATAGTGGGTTAAAATGTTTGGATAGCAGCAATTCCAAAAGGCTCAGCCTAATGGATGCATACATCTGTGGTACTTTGAACACATTGCCTTTGTTTTTCTCTCATTACACGATAAACAACACACAGTAGGTCTTTTGACATTAAGCATTTTTAAAACATGCCTTTCGGTGGTGAGAAATGTCTGTATTTTCTCTGTTAAAATGCCCAGAGGACTAGTTATTTCATAGTAGGAATTGAGTAAATGTTTATCAAATGAATAAGTAATGGGTAAATGTTTTAAGTCAACTTCCTTTTTATCGCCAGTATGAACAATTAAGAGGTCTATTTTTGTTCCTGTCAAATTTGAAGGATAATGCTTTTATTGAATAATATTTTAATTGATTCTTTCAAAATCTCATATAGTGTTTTTGAAGCATATTTACTTCCTCTTCCTACCTTCTCCCAGACCCACTCCTACCTTTTACCTACCTATCTCTATCTATATATGCATCTAGGTATCTATCTATCAGTGTGTGTGTGTGTGTGTGTGTGTGTGTGTGTGTGTGTATCAATCATCTATTTACATCATCATCTATCTATCTGTCTGTCTGTCTATCTATCATCTATCACCTATCCATCTAAATCCATCAAGTCAAATTTGTGCTGTCGAAATACTCCTGGATTTGAAGAGGGACCTGCCCTGGACTCTCTTCAATCTCCCTGGGGTCATACTCTTAAGAAAAAGTGATTCTCTCTCTACCAGCAGCTATCAAGCTAACGGGATCTGCTAACTGAACTCTATAAACTTCAACTTGGACTTTTCCTTCCATCCCCTCCTCTTCCCTTCCCTCCTTTTCCCTTCGCTCTCCTCCTCTTCACTTCCCTCCCCTTCCCCCTTTCCCCTTCTCTCCTTCCCCCTCCCTTCTCCCCTTTCCCCTCCTTTGCCCTCCTCCTCCCCTATTCTGCCCTCCTCTGCCCGCCCCTTGTCTTCAGAACTCCCAGCATTGTTTCCCACTCGGCACAGGGTGGGGGGTGGTGGTGGTGGTGGTGGTGGTGGTGGTGGTGGTGGCGCACGCCTTTAATCCCAGCACTTGGGAGGCAGAGACAGGCGGATTTCTGAGTTCGAGGCCAGCCTGGTCTACAGAGTGAGCTCCAGGACAGCCAGGACTACACAGAGAAACCCTGTCTCGAAAAACCAAAAAAAAAAAAAGAATTGCCAAGAGCACACATTCAGGGCTTTTCTGTTGCCTGAAGAACATAAACTGTCCTGTTTGCTGATAAGTGATTGGCCAGTGTATAGTCAAGGAAACGCTGAAAGAAATGACCGAGATGATGTGGATTACTTTTCTTTACACTTCTCCAGCATCCTGTCCTGTGTCTCAGGACTGCTGTGTGGTTGGTGGTTATTCATTTCTGGTGGTTAACGCACATGGAGAGATAATTATCAAGAGCACCTTCTGCCTTTCCCTGAGGTTATTGCTAACATCAAAGGATTAAGAGGGAAGAATCAAATCATCCCTAGTCAAGCTCCTTGCCTCCCCCTTGTTCATTTGTGAACTGTCAGACCCTTGTTAGCCCTGCTTTGCTCCTCCATATGGTCCATGGCTGGCAGGGATTTCACAAGAGGCAACAGATGGACAAGCATTTTTTGTATTATTTTCCTGACTATATTTAATTTTACAGTGATAAAATCGAGTTTCATATTTTTATCCCCTTAAATTCCTTTCCCTTCCATGCAGTGCCTGCAGAAAAGGTACGAGTGAAGTTGTTCATGCTGCTCTCTGTTTCCAAAAGTCAGGACTCAGCACAGTTATGTTTTCCAGGTGGTGAGATTGGCCTCGAACCTTGTTCTGACACTGTTGTATTGGTGGTTTCGGATGGTGAAGCTGACCCTTTGGCGCATGGCTGTTGCTACGGTGGGCTTGATTCATCTGTTCCTCTTCATAAGTCCTTTCCCACGTACCACCTCAACATCACAGTGCATCCAGTCAACAACCAGCCACCTTCCATTATAACAGGTGACTGTGTTCTTCCTATGAGTGTAATTGTCTTAGTGTCATACCAAAAGAGTCTGTGAAATAGTGCTCCTTTGCTTAGATTAGAAAGCTACCAAATGCAGTTGTCATCCAGTAATCATCTCAACAGAAACATATAATAAACCCAAAATCTGTAATAAAATATCACAGCACTGAAGAATGTACATGCTTGAAAATTTATGTATTTCCACATAGAGAGAGATCACAACAGCACATGTGTCTTTGTGTGTGCATTCTACAACAAGGACATTGAGATCCTCAAATATGCTGGTCTATTTCACATGGGAAAATATCATTTGCTTGCTGGAGGAGAATAATTTACTTTATCCATAATAATTCCTATTAGAACAGAATGTGTTTACCACAGAGACCATTTATATACATTTAACCTTACGTGCTTTTCAGAAAGTCATCTCTTCATGGGCATTATGTATATGTTCTGTCTCACGGAAAAAAATAAGCATATGTATGAATGTTCTTGTTGTAATTTGCAAAGTATCTCCCAAGCAATGTTCTGGAAAGGAAGCATTATCCCAGCAGAGTAATTAAGCACCAAGGCATGAAAAGATGTTCGTTATGAGCAATTCATAATCGCTCTCAGGCAATTAACGCTCTGACAAACAGAGGTAACGACTGATCTTGAGGAGTACATAAACTACATTTAGTGGCTTATCATTAAAACAGTTTGGCAATTCTTATTTTCATTTGTCACTTCTATAGAGACACAAGGGAAATCAGAGTTCCTTGAGAATGACTGGAGGGCTGTAGCAGAGCGTTTAGCATTGCTGCCTTCTTTCCATTATCATCTGGCTGACTTGTATACGAAAGAGTATACAGTTCTGTAAATCCAATGAAATCGCACTCGTTTCCCCTGGATATTTTCACCGCAAGGAGAATTTATGCCCAAGAAAATGAGCATCTCCCATAGAAGCACGTTTGTTGCCTGTAGGATTTTTGCTCTGGTTGGGGTTACAATCACGCCCTCTGGTTTTTTAACTATTCTGATGGAGGAGTTCAGGCTAAGATGCAAGCGTATGGTTTTAAATTTTGTGACATTTTGACTTACTGGGTTTGTGAGCCACTGTGTTCATGTAGATCTCAGAGCAGGAACTGTTTCTTCCTTCCTCCCCCTCCACTGGTTCTGGGGATTGAACTCAGCTCACTGGGCCTGCCAGCTGGCACCTTTACCCACTGAACTCTCACACTGGCCTGTGACTGTTGTTTTCTTTGTTTGTAGGTAGGATGTTCACAGTGGACGAAGGCTGCTCAGCATCCCTTACTACTCATCACTTGATTGTCACTGACAGGGACACTGTCCCGGATGACTTAGAATTCATTTTGGCTTCTCATCCCCAGTTCGGCTACCTAGAAAACACACTGCCTTCTGCAGGCTTTGAGAAAAGTAATATGGGCATAAGCATAGGTAAGTCATGGCTTCCTGACCCACGATGTCTTGCCAGTGTTCACGGATGTGAGTGGCTAGACCAGGCTTAGGACATGGGTAAGGATTTAAAAATATTCAAGGCACCATGACCATTCAAGAGATTGTTATTATTCTAGCTGATACATCGAATCTTAATTGTTTCTCAGTTGGACTTTTATCTGGACTTTTCCCATGTATGAACATTTATAAGTGAAATAAGTGGAAACTTCATGTGTGAAAAATGTATGAATATACACTAGAGTGCCCACCTATTCCAAGGCCTTCCTAGCGACACAGTCCTGGGATATCATTAATATGGTGGGAACCACAGAGTCTCATACTTGTAGTCTTTCAGCACATTTAATAGATATTACTGAAAAATATTGAGAAATATTGCAGTGAAAGAGAAGCCTGAAATGTTTAGGTAGATTACATTAATTTTGAAAGCAAAATGTTTCTCAGCAACCAGAAGAGTCTTTAATAAAATGAAACAGAAATAAAAAGCAAGACATAAATCTTCCAAAGATAACTCTTTATATGGAAGTTATTTTTCAATCATAAGACATTTCTATTTTAAAATACGAGCGAGATTAGATTTAAGATTAATCAAATTAAAGGTTATTCATCTTGTTTCATGATTTAATTCATAACATAGGACATTTACCTTCTGATTTAAGGCTAGCTGAATATCAAGTCCACTAATTCTATTCAATGCAGTGGATTTCTCGATATATGTTATGGGGAGAAATCATTGGTTTCCAGTCATTCTGCCTAATGTTTAAGAGATGGTATGCTTCTTAACCTAGTATGACAAGAGCCACGTGTCAGAAGGACAGATTAGCCAAGGGTACTCCTCCCTGACTTTCAGTCCAAGTGTCTGGGGAGTGACTATGAAGTCCCTGCCTCCCAATCAGTGCTTATCACAGGTCTGTTATTTAGGCTGATTTTAGTCCTTTCTTAAGATCTATGATTCCTGCCTTTATGTGGATGGCTGGTAGGCAGCACACCTGCCCTGGCTATGATCATGTAACTACTTCGCAGAGAAGCAGCTGTTAAAAACTGCAGATGCCGGGAAGTGCTGTTTACCATTTCCCTATTCTGTCTTGGTGTGTGCTAGCCTCATTCCAGTGGACAGACATGCAGGCTGCTCACATTAACTATGTGCAGTCCAGGCACCTGGGAGTGGAACCAACTGCTGACCAGTTCACAGTATATGCCACAGATGGGAAGCAACGCTCCTTGGAGACAACATTTCATGTTATTATCAACCCGACAAACGATGAAGCTCCTGACCTTGTGGTACAGAATATCACTGTAAGAAACACCAGAATAGTCCTTTCTAACCTCAGCATTTTCTGTTTTTTAACCCTTTATGTTGGTCCAGGGCCCCCCAATATGTTTGGTTGGGGGTGAGGAAGTCAGAATCTTATGTCATATAATTAATCACTTGTGAACTATTAGTCTAATAATAACAGTCATGGTGAAGATAATGTGAGAGTGTGTGTGTGTGTGTGTGTGTGTGTGTGTGTGTGT
>JADRCD010208409.1:6747-21395 GCA_019843815.1 Montemys delectorum | reverse complement strand
GTGTGTGTGTGTGTGTGTGTGTGTGTGTGTGTGTGTGTGTGTTTAGGGCTGACCTCTCGGGGTTGGATAACTTATCAGTGGCTCATTCCAGGAGAACACTGATTCTATCTCTTTCAGCAGCCATTGATTGTCTGTAGTTCCCCTTCCAAGGATTGATTGAGCCTTGTGAGATGTATATGTCCCCTATATGCATTGGCATGTAAGCTGCAAGTCCGGTTTAGGTAACCCTATTGTTAAGGTTCCATGTGTGCAGCTGTCCTCATAGATAGCAGACACTAAGCAGACATCCTGATCTTCTTACTCCTAGTCTTGCTGGCCCCTCTTCTACAACGTTCCCTGAGCTTTAGGTTGCAGTGTTAATGTTGGAATTTCGAGCCCCAAGGTCACCTGTTCTCTGCATTTTGACCAGTTGTGGATTTCTGTAATGGCTCCATCTCCCGAAAAAGGAAGCTCCTTTGAGAGAGGGTGAGAGATTTTATAACTGAGTAGGAACTATTGATTGCTTTCTTCCCTTGGCAGCTGGCACAGTGCCTTCAATACTTGGAGAGTGTCTTAGTCAGGGTTTCTATTCCTGCACAAACATCATGACCATGAAGCAAGTTGGGGAGGAAAGGGTTTATTCAGCTTACTTTCATGTTGCTGTTGATCACCAGAGGAAGTCAGGACTGGAACTCAAGCAGGTCAGGAAGCAGGAGCTGACGCAGAGGCCATGGAGAGATGTTCCTTACTGGCTTGCTTCTCCTGGCTTGCTCAGCCTGCTCTCTTATAGAACCCAAGACTTCCAGCCCAGGAATGGCACCACCCCTTTGATCACTAATTGAGAAAATGCCTCACAGCTGGATCTCATGGAGGCATCTCCCCAACTGAAACTCCCTTCTCTGTGATAACTCCAGCCTGTGTCAAGTTGACACACAAAACCAGCCAGTACAGAGAGTATCGACGTTTCCGGATCAGACCCTGCTCAGTTTCTCCAAGTCCTGTGTCTGAAGCCTGTGGTGTCTTCTGCAATACAGACATGGAGTATTATTGTAAATATGAATCTTAACTAAAATTTCCTTGCCACACAGGTGATATTGTCATTCGTGTGAAGCCACTCGTGGTAGCCAAAGGTGGCAGAGGTCTCTTGACGACCGCCTCTCTTCTGGCTTTGGATGGAGCAGACAAGCCTGAGGAGTTGCTGTACCACATCACTTCCCCGCCACAGTATGGCCAAGTGGAGTACATCCACTCTCCTGGAGTCCCCATTACCAGCTTTAGCCAAATGGACATAGCAGAACAGACAGTCTGCTACATACACAAGAGCAGGACAGCTGTCCCCAGTGACAGCTTCAGGTGAGCCCATGACATTTTTCTGCACCCCTTCCTTAAATTTATGCTGAGGAAGAGAAAAGGAGTGAAGTTGCATTAGCCGCTTTACTCTGTGTTCCTGACATGCAACATTGCTTACAGATATACGAAACAATGTAAGCCTTTAGAGGAAGCACATTGGGTCCTTTTCCAGCTCTCCTATAGCTGTGTTTGCTTCTGTTTCCCAACTGTAGGAAAGGCGAAAACACACTATTAAAATGGCAGAAGCAAGGCAAACAACCACGGCTGTGGTTAAAAGCTAAGTGTCATATGCAGATCTGTGTTCAAGCCCTCCTCTGAAAGGAACACAAAAGAACCGAGAAGACCCGCGCTCCAAAAAGACAGAAATGTAATTTCCCTTCTCTGAGTGCATTTTTCTATCTGAGGCAAAAGCACATATTAGCATAATAAATTTGGCATGAGCAGACACTGCCTTTTGACACAACATGTTCCTGTAACTATATCATAAATCACGTTGTCACAAAGTGGATCATATTTCCCCATAGAAACCGTGTTATAATTGGGGACTGTGCACCTGCTCAAGGATTCGGTATCAAATAAATCATAGGGATGAATAACGATCTGGGGTGAAAAGGCAAAGATACAATGTTAATGCAAATCTGCATTCATTTAAAATGTGGAGATTTGTTACTAGTCTCACAAAGAAGGAGAAATTCTGAGGGCTCTAATAACAGTGGAGGCTAGCTGAGCCATGTAGTCCTTCATAAAAGCAGAGACCCAGGCCAGCGGAAAGGATCAGCCAATCTTGGATTAACCATTGGGTATTGATCTAGCCTTTACTTTTACCAGTTAGAGAACATTTAGTTTGTCTGCCATAAATACAAGACTATTGATCTCCAGTAAGATGTTTACCACATCCTTTTAACTTCTGGAGTGCACTGTAAAGTCACGGAATTATCACATTATTATTCTATACTATCCAGTGGGTTTCCATGAACTCACATGGACTCTCAAGGCACCCACATTTAAGCCTCTTCTCTGTCATATTTCACCTATTTAAGCCCTTGGCTGTGATGAGCAGTTTGTCAGTAAGGATGATATTCCTTGCCATTTAAACTTTAAAAGTGATTTCTGAGGGATGGTTTTGACTAAGTCCAGCATTAAACAACAACAATAAAATACAGACCAATATGAACTAATATTTCCTCTCTCTCTTGTATGTGTGCTCATGTGGGGGTGGCGCACATCTGTGTGCAAATGCATGTTCATATGGAAGACAGAGCACAACCCTCGGTGCTCATCTTCAGATGTCATCCACCTTGTTTCTGAGAGAAGGTCACAGCCTTGATCTTTCACAGCAGGCCAGGCTGGCCGATCAGTGAGCCCAGGAAGCTTCCTACCTCTGCCTCTGCCTCCAGCGTTTGGATAACATGCCAGCACACTCAGGGTTTTCTTTGCTTGTTTGTTTTGTTTTGCTCTGCTTTGTTTTTAAATGTGGGTTCTAGGGCGGTAGTGGCACACGCCTTGAATCCCAGCACTTGGGAGGCAGAGGCAGGCGGATTTCTGAGTTCGAGGCCAGCCTGGTCTACAGAGGAAGTTCCAGGACAGCCAGAACTTCACAGAGAAACCCTGTCTTGAAAAAAGCCAAAAAAATAAATAAAAAACAAAACAAACAAACAAACAAAAAAAGTAAATAAATGTGGGTTCTAGGGCTCAAATCCAAGTCCTCATGCTTTCAAATCAAGCCCTTTACTAACTGATTCATCTCTTCCTTGCCCTTTTTCACTTTATAGATGTCCTAAAACAGGAAGATAATTATTTAATTATTGAGCAATATCTTTACTGATGAAAACATCAGAAGGGAGAGATTCCTCTCCTAGTTGGCTCTTGTGTTTAAGTTGTATGTTGCCACTGTGAAAATACAGGTTCAGGGTCATTTATTGCCTTTGTGACTCACAGTGTCATGAATGTCATCAAGTTACGTGCCCACTTGTAATACTGATCCGTCTGTGAGACTGGAAAGTGATCATTGTACTTGACAGTTAGGGCCATAGGGAGGTTCAAATGAATTAGGCACATGATGTGCACACAGCGTTTGGCACATAGGGAGAAAGGAATTGGCGCTATCTGCCATTGTTCTTACCCTGGTGTTGCCACTGGTGTAACATTCCTTCCTTGGCCACCATCTCTCCTTCCATCTTTGCAGTAGCAAGCATGATCATTCAGACATGTAAGGACATTCAGACAGAAATGGTGTTTGCTCATCTCTGTTTGCTAAGGAAATGGGTGCTCCTTGTTCTAACGCATGTTTATTAGAACCAGGATGTTTGATTTTATACCCATTTCTAGGGGGCCTTTTGCTTCTTTCCTATTTCTCTAGTTAATGCCCACAGGTCTGGCAGCTCCAGACATTAATGGCTGCTGGAGGAACACTGCAGTGAGCTGGCTGAAGAAACCACTGAGTGAATATATACAGATGTAGGCCAGTGGAGGTGAGATGCTGAGATGGTACAAACCTAAACCCCAAATTCTTACTTCACGTGGGAGCACCTCACGTGGGAGCACCTCACGTGGGAGCACCTCATGTGGGAGCACCTCACGTGGGAACATTACACATCCCAAATTCTTGGACCTCAGCTGGAAATCTGTCTTTTGAAAGGCTCTCCAAGAATCTGATGCCTCAGGACCAGCATCTCTGAGCCGGCCTACTCCATTGCTCTGAGTGTCTTCTTGAGCCTCCATGAAAATTTCCAGAAGCCCTGCCAGGGCCTCCTGTAGACCAAGGGAACTCGGGGGCTCTTGGGTCCTCACCTCAACGTACTAACTGGACCTTCACTTTGTTTTATGTCTTGATATTCTGCTTTCTGTTTGGTTTTGCATAGTGGGTTCCTTTGAAGGTTTTCTTCAGCAGAAGTTTGTGGCCTGATTTCCTAGAGCCAGTGATCTGTGTCTCTAGTGATAAGGAGGTGTGAAATGGCATGGGCTGGTGGAGGAGGAAGCTATTGAAAGCAAAGGACCGGACGGGGATAGGCTGGCCCTGCTGCCTCCCTCACCTCTCTTCGTGGTTCCCAGAGACATCCCCAGTTGCTGTGGACGCTCTCTACCTGCTCTTCATTCCTAGTTTCCTCATTTTAACAACGACTGTGAGTCCCAGTCTCTGCAGTCTTGAGGAACATCTACCCAGGATTTAAGAAATTGTTTTCTTGTATATATTTTTGTAGCATTTGTGGAATTGAGATTTTTAATGCATAAGTATTTCTGGTTTTAGAGTCGAAAGGTTTCTTTCTAAGAACATTTATTTAACTAGAATAGAAAGTTGACGTAGCGCAGTGGTTCTCAACCTGTGGTCGTGACCCCATGGGGGTGGGGTGGGGTGGTGGTGGTCATATATGCGATATCCTGCATATCAGATATTTACATTATGATTCATAACAGTAGCACCATTACAGTTATGAAAGCAGCAGTGAAATACTTTTATGGTTGGGGTCACTACAGCATGAAGAACTATATAAAGGTTGCTGCGTTAGGAAGGCTGGGACCACTACTATAGCGCACAGGGGCAATTTCAAGGGTGAAGGTAGTGTAGGCACATGGCAGAGATCACCAAAATGGCCTTTGAGTGACTCAGATTAGGAAACAGGGCCACAGGTAGGAACACAAAGAGCAGAGAGCATCGATCTAGCCCAGTGCCTTCATTTACCTGTGGGGAAGCTCCTGTTGCCCGAATACCCATGTCCCCTTGGGGAGGACACCAGGCACTCTCTATGTCTTTCTTCCAGGCCTCTAGCCACCATCTTGAGAGGGATGCAGTTGTTACCAGTTTGTGCATAGAATCCTAAATTTCCAGAGACAAAGGCATCGCCCAACTGATGTAACAACTGTGCATCAGGACTTCCTTGGGAACGGAGAGTTTATTACAACTAAAGTATTCTCTTCATTATACCTTTATCATAGCAAAAATTAGTGGAGACTCTGTTTGTGTGAAGGAAGCCCTTCAATGTGTCGTTCTGATCTGGGGCCAGCAGTTTTACATATTTATAATGGAAGAGCCTCGCATCTGCCCAAGATCCACATTTTAATCTTGTCATTTCGCTCACCCAATCAAAGGCTGCTGTGTTGTTTGTCAGGTGGCTCTAAACCAAAGCTGAGTGCCTGTTTTAATGAAAGTGTGATCATGGTGCTTTTTAAAAATTAAATATATGCAACCAATCTAATCACCCAAATTTATGTTGCTTGCTGTTAAATTTGGCAAGGAATTTGGCTGGGTAAAAGAGATGAATTCTATGGTAGAGAATTTTCCCTCTTTCTCTTTTTTAATGTAGGATGTGGCAGCATTAATTAAATAGGGTTTAATGGTTGAATTTTACCTTCTGCAAAAATATTTTGTGAATCATAAATTTCCCCTGCATTGTTTGGTGCTGCTGGCCTGGAAGAGAGATTTGGCAGCCCACTCTAGGACAGATGACATGGAGCGATTAGCAAGCTGACTTCAGCTGCTGGCGGCTGGGTCCTGAAAGAACATGTTAATGTCCTCCATTTTGACATGCCGGCTGGACTTTTTTTTTTTTTTTTTTTCCTGAGGAGCTGGCACTATTTATGATTCCATTTTTATCTTTTAAATGCCATGACAGATGGTAGATTCTTCAGCCAACTCTATTGCCAGGAAAGGCAGAAAGCTTGACAGCGCTGTGGTAAAATCAGACCAAGCAGACACCCCTAGACAAACCTGAAGTCATCCCCCGAATTTTATGAGAATGCTGGGCATCCTGGATGCATCTTTTTGCAGGGGGTGGGGGGAGCAGGAGGAGGGAGTAACAAGGGAAATCAAACTTGCGGACAGAACTAATACCTCCCTACGGCTGGCCCCCTCACCCCAGGATGGACAGCACTAACTTACAGAATATGTTTGCAGGGTTGTGAAGGGAGGCACGGATGAGTCTCTTTGCTCACATTTTGCAGGCAGGAGCTCTACTGACCTTGTTTCGCTGCTGTGCTAGCTTTATTCTGATGGGAATCCAAGCAGAACCATTCGCGCTGTCTCTCACCCTGGTTGAGGCTTCTCTGCCAGTGAGTAGCTTTCATCATTACTCACAAAAGTGGAATGATGTATTTGATCCAGTCATGTTTAGAAATTGCATCTTTTTTCACCCCTGACTTATTAGCTTTAGGTCAATGCAGACAGCTGCTCTGGTGTCCCAGCTGGGAGCACTGGCCTCAGTAAATGTATTTCTTACTCTTCTACGGTCCCTGGCCTGCTCACCCTCATTCCCATCTGTCAGATGGCACATTGCCTATTTCCCAGGTGGTCAGATTCCCTAGCATCAGGCTGGGAGGGGTGTGGGAAGGACAGCATGGGTCAGGAGACAATTTCAGTGTCCTCCAATAGGTCATGTTTGGCCTTGACACTGAGCCTGAAAGACCTGTCTTCAAAGGACATTCTTCACAAACTGAGACACCAGTCAAATATTAAAAATGGCCACCTTGGAGCGTCTAGCTACTTACTGTGGCTCACACTGGATTGTCTCGCTCCTGATTTGTCTCACCTCCTTTTGCTTTCTTCTTCCTTGTTAGCCGATATTTGACAGCCTTTTAATAACACAAACTCTTTAACTCTACAAGTAATGCTACTATTAAAAATGTAGATCATGGGGGTGAGGAGATGGCTTAGTTGGTAAAATGCTTGCCATGCACTTATGGTAGCACACATCTGTAATCCCAGAGCTGGGGAGGTAGATACAGGCACATCCCTAGGGCTTACTGTCTGCCCACTGTTGTGGAATTCATGATCTTCAGAGTCAGTACAAGATCATAGCAACAAACAAACAAACAAACAACCATAGAGAGCAATCAAGGAAGATACCTGATGTCAACTTCTGGCCTATACACATGTACACACATACACACATGCACCCACATACACAAGGGTGCACAGTCCACAGGGACACACACATATACATAAAATAACATTTAAGAAAATTATAAAACTGTATGCCTTTTTGCCTACATTGCTGCTGAGTTCCCGATGACTAATTTAAACTCCCCCAGAAAGCACACTTGATGCTAGAATGTGGTAGGGGATAGAGACTCATTTCATTTGAGAAAGGGGATGGCCAGAATGGGCAGTTTGAAGCATATTTCAGAGGTGTAAATGGGGGAAGAGTCCTTGGAGGCAGGATGTGTGTGTGTGTGTGTGTGTGTGTGTGTGTGTGCGCGCGCGCGCATGCGGCTTACTTCTTGCTTGTGTCACTTTGGATCACTGGATAGAGCTAGAAGAGAGGAGCATGTGCTGAAGTCACAGAGAAGAGGAGAATGAAGTCAGTCCTGTGAGGATCCTTGCCAGAGAGACAGAGCTCAGTACTGCACTTCAGAGTGCTTCTCCACTGACCTTTGACACAGTCCACAAAAAGTCTGAAGAATACACACAGATTATCTCTTTAAGTGCACTTGTTTTTTCATCAAAATTATTTGATGATGCTTCATGTTCAGCCAAAGAAAAATTTTAATTTGTATAGAACTTATTCATCAAAGAAAATATGATTGCTGATTCTTTGATATGTAATCCCCAGAACAACTCAGTGTCTTCCTTCAAACTGTAAACACCAATGCTCCAGGGAAAATCACATTGTTTAAAAACTTAGATTAGGGATATGTGAAAATTTTAAACTTTATTTCTTTTGGCTATTTTACCTTTGGGAACATCAATTGCTATTCCATGCATCACATCCTATTTTCCTTGTAGACAGTCTTTGTGACTAGCTCATTAAAAAACTCAAAATCTTTAGGCTTCCCTGAACTCGAGAGCTATAATAACATCTATCCTGGCAAGATATGCCCATGGGCACAACAGTGGCCCTAATGCCATGGTAGTAACCAGTTGCTTTCTGGTTGGATTTAAGTTCTACTTCACAAAATAAAATTAGTGCTCAGTATAATTAATGGAGTCCAAAATCATGGCTGGCAAGGTCATAGGCTTTAGGGGAAAACTTAACACAATTATTCTACTAAATGGACATAGTAATAAATTGCCCCCTAAGTTCTCATCTTATTACTGATAACTTATTTAAACTTCCTCAAAAAGCACATTTTATATGGGGTCTGTTAGGAAACAGAAAGCCATATCACTTAAGAAATGGCAGAAGAGATGGTTAGTACATCTTTCAGTCCTCATCAGAGACCCCTACTCACCCTAGTAAATGGTGAATTCATAGAGATACACAACTGGTCCATGTGCAGAAAGCAAAAGACTACGGAGTGCTCAGTTCCAAGTGATATTCACCCTATGGCTTAGGCCTCAACATCACAGCAGGAGGCAGAAAGATGGTGAGAGCCAGCAGTGGTGGGAAGACAGCAGGAGAACATGATTTGCCAGACGTGACAGGACCATTGCAGAGATGCATTCACAGCAGCTGTGACTGAAGGAGTTAAGACCAAACCAGCCGTAATAGCAGCATGGATGGGGAGGGACCCATGCCTAGCTAAGGAGCTGTTAGTTACTGACGGCTGCTGAAGTAGACAGTCACTTTTCATTAGGGATGAGACCTAAGAAGCTCCCCATTCTTCAGTAGATTGTCCTACATTGTGCACATTCAGGTAGTATTAAGTGAACTTAGTTTTTAAAAAGTAGCACATGAAGTTAGGAGAGAAAAGTAGTAGAGAGTGGAAAAATTGGATGAGAATGAAGGAAAGGGGATAGATTTGAGCATTGAGTATGAAATTATCAAACGAAACCTGTTAACATAATCGTCAAAGCAACATCTGCATTCAGCCAAGCCTCTCTCCCCTGACTGTTTGCTAAGTGGCGGAGGATAAAGAATTTCCTGGTCGAATATTCCAGGACTTTCTCTAGTTAAAAGAGAAGGTTTTTATGTGATTTAATGTTATATTCCAGTAAAATATGCCATTACAGATTTTTACATCAATATTAACATATTCCATATATCCCTGCACTGGTGGAGTTTGCATTCTGCATATATATTCCAGCACCCATGAGTGGAGAGAAGCTAAGAAACAACTCTGAGTACCTGTTAGTATATTCATTCCTTTGATCTGTGGTAAATTTGTCAATCTCATTTGATAGTAGCAAACTTCTAACTTTTCAGAGTTCTAATACTGTGTCTTATTTCCATAAATAAGTTCATACTCCCCTTTCCCTTCAAACACCATGGCCAAAAGCAGGCTAGGGGAGGAAAGGATTTATTTGGCTTACACTCCATGATTGAGGGAAATCATGAGTTTCTGGCCTGAAACTCAATCAGAAATTTGAAGCATGCTACTCACTTTACTGGCTTGCTCTAACAGACTCATGGTTATTATACAGCTTAGGGAATGGTACCACTCACAGTTGGCTAAACTCTCCTTCATCAGTTTATAAACAAGCCAATCTCCAACAAACATGTTCACAATCCAGTCTGATTTGGACAACCTATTGATGGAGACTCCCTTCTCAGGTGACTTTAGGCTTTGTCAAGTTGACAGTTAATGCTAACTAGGACAGTTCATGATATTATTAAGTTTCTTTGCAGTGGAAATAAAATGATGAAACATTATTAAAAACCAGTGTTACTGTGCAACTGAGTGCAGTGAAAGGAATAACTCTAGTGATTGATGTAAGGAAAACATGTATTCAAGATTGTAAGAGAGATCTACTGACCCCAAACATGTGTCATTTCTACTCTCTCCAAAGTTGGACATTGGTACTTTAGGACTACAACTCTTGATTTGTGTGTGTGTGTGTGGGGGGGGGGGTTGGGAGGGCGTGTTGTTAAGATGCTGATTGAAAAGTCTGTAAGAACAGAGTGTGCAGAGACAAAAAAAAAACCTGAGTCCTAGTGCTAACTCTTACCTACCTGTCCATGCCGTCCACTAGGTTTTTGAAGGATCCTTCTCCATCATCAATACTTACATACCTCAAATGAAACAGGTACAGAAAAACACATGTAGACTCTAAGAGATTAGAGTCTTACATAATACATTAGAGCTGGGTAGTAACTTGTATTTATCTTGCCTATCCTCTCATCATCTTACAAAAGTATGATAAGAAGTCCCAGAAAGGAAGAGTGTGATAAGATAACATGGCTGAATAATGGGATCTGCCTTTTACGAACTTTACCAATGTTCTTACAAACACTGCTGCCAGAGGCAGTAGCGCATATCTGCAATTCCAGCATTCCTGTGGTGACATGGGAACTGGAGACACAAGAATCCCAAGAATCTTCTGGGGGGGGGGGGGTGATGCAGGGTGGGGAGTGGTGCAGATAGCCTGTCATATATAGCTGCAAACAACAGACCATGTTTCAAATAAAGTGGAAGGTAAGACCTGACACTGATGTGCAGATTGTCCAATGACTCTGCACATGTACTGTGGCATGCATACACACACACACACACACACACACACACACACACACAGAGAGAGAGAGAGAGAGAGAGAGAGAGAGAGAGAGAGAGAGAGAGAGAGAGAGACAAAGAAAGAGACAGAGAGAGAGACAAAGAAAGAGACAGAGTTTTGGGGTTTTTGTTTTGTTTTGTTTTGTCTTTACAGAAATAAGGACGATGTTTGGGGACATAGCACAGTGCTAGAGCAGTAGACTAGCACATGCAAAGCTCTAGGTTCAATAACCAGTACAAGAAAAAAAAGCATGAAAATATATAAATTAGACTAAGTTATCCTATTTGGTGTCTTTATAGACTGTAGTCTTTAAAGTTCTGTTTTCTACATTCCATGAAAATATATTACTCCAATATTAAAAATATATGAGCACACACTAGCTACTCACACAATTGGTTCAGTCGGACAGGAAATTCCTGTTTGGCACAAAAGATTACACCGAACTTGCCTGCTTTGTCCTAGGAGGGACATTAACGGTGTTGGGAAAATATTCTTGGATGTAGCATGGTCAACATGTATATCACCTAGCAACTCTTGTAATAACAGAAGGACGCTCTTCAGGAATCCCATCCCTGCTTTCCCCTTTGAGTCTCAATGTGGTGTGTCCTGTAGTAAAGGTGTGTGTGTTATCATTTTATTCCAGTCGATGGGGACACAAGAGCCCATGCTGAAGGCTGCCTTGCCTCTCTTTGCCAGATTTACCATCAGCAATGGACTGCAGACCCAGCATGGAGTATTTGGGATCACACTGCAGACTGTGGACAGCGCCTTGCCTGTGCTGACCAAGAACAAAAGGCTGAGGCTAGCCGAAGGGGCCATGGGCGTACTGTCTGCTGATCACCTTCAGCTGACTGACCCGGACACACCTCCAGAGAATCTAACCTTCTTTCTGGCCCAGCTCCCACGCCGTGGGTACCTCTACCTGAGAGGGAAAGTACTCCAACACAATTTCACCCAGCAAGATGTGGACAGCAGGGGTGTGGCCTACCAGCACTCAGGAGGCGGTGCCCAGGAGGACTGCTTTACATTCCTAGCCACAGACAGGAAGAACCAAGGGTTTGTTGTGGATGGGAAAGTTCAGAAAGAGCCTGTTCGCTTCACTATCCAGGCAAGTATGGCAGGCACATTGTGTCATCCTGGTGGGGAGCATGGCAGCTGACCGGCATGGTCCTGGAGCAGTAGCTGAGAGTTTACATCCTGACCCACAAGCCCATGGCTGAGAGAGTAAGACAGAGTCTGGCATAGACTTTTGAAACCTCAAAGCCCACACCTCCAACAAGCACACACCTCCTAATCCTTTCTAAGCAGTCCATCAACTGGGGACTATCCCATTCAAACTACCACACCTCCTAATTTTTGAAAAGCACGTCTGCAGAATGTGGTGGCAATTAAACAAGATTAGGTTATCCAAGGTACTCACACATTGCCTGAAACATATTTGAGGTATGTACTAGACTTTTGAAATTATAAACGTGCCTTTAGGATTCTGCTTAGTCAGGCATGTCATCTACTGACATTGTAAGTGTAGAAACTCAGTATCACCCAGGAGCTGATGAGGGCGATAACAGTAGCAGCAGCTACAAACACCTATTTTCTACTTTTAATTCCTAGATAGTTCCATGCGCTTATATAATGAGCCTTAATTATTCCCATTTCCCCATTCTCTCATTCATCTCAGTCTCCTACCCACTGAAACTATTCTCTGACATCTTTGTGTGTGTGTGTGTGTGTGTGTGTGTGTGTGTGTGTGTGTGTGTGACCCATTGAGTTTGAGTTTTATTAGTGTTGGTTGCATGAATGTGGGTAGGAGGTTATTCTCCGGAGCACGAGGAACAGACCAACAGCTACATCACTGAAGAAAACAATGCTCTCTCCTCCAGCAACCATTGACTGCCAATAGGACTTCAGGGAGCAGTTTTGTGGTCCCTCTCATACCCATGATGAAGTATGGATGGGCCCAGTCTTGTGCAAATCATCAGCTGACTGGCATTCATGAGTGTTGTGGCCCTGTCATATCTACATGTTGTTTTTACAGTCTATCTCCCCATCCTCTGACTCTTACATGCTTTGCATGCTTTTAAAATGGTTATCTAATGAGCAGAGCTACTTTGCATAAATCTCATTTGATTCTCATAAACATTTTCTGTGGTAGGTTTTATTGTCTACATTTTTATACACGAAGAAACTTGAGTATCAGAAGTTAAATAATTTGATCAAAGGCGTCAAGTCTGTTTGATTCCAAGTTCTGTGTCCTTCCTATGGCTCCATACGGCCACATTTGTAGACTCTCAACAATTCTTGGAGGGCAGAGTGTTTTTCGTCTTTTAGTCAAAACACATCAAGTATGTTCTGGCTCTCAAAACTCTTACACATACTTTTCTTGGATGGGGTTCACCCTGTTCCACACACTTCAACCAATAGCAAGAAAGATGGGATTTTTGTCTCTACTTCAGGATACCCTCTGACTAGTGAGATACTATTTTCTTCTTCTTCTTTACCTCTGCGTACAGTATCCATATATCAGTGTAGATAGACAATACAGACCAATAGAATGTGAGGGACAAAGTGTGTGTCTGTGAAAGACAGAGAGGCACACAGGCACAAGTTGATTTAGGAATTGGTCCCCAATGAAGGAGCTAGAGAAAGGACCCAAGGAGCTGAGGGATTTGCAGACCCATAGGAAGAACAACAATATGAACTAACTAGTACCTCAAGAGCTCCCAGGGACTAAACCACCAACCAAAGAGTACACATGATGGGATTCATGGCTCCAGCTGCATATGTAGCAGAGGATGGCCTAGTCGGTCATCAATGAGAGGAGAGCCCTTGGTCCTGTGAAGGCTCTATGCCCCAGTGTAGGGGAATGCCAGGGCCAAGAAGCAGGAGAGGGTGGGTTGGTCAGTTGGGGGAGGGGGAGAGAATAAGGGGTTTTTTGAAGGGGAAGCCAGGAAAAGGGACAATATTTGAAATGTAAATAAAGAAAATATCTAATAAAAAATGTATTGGGCAAGCAAACCGGTAGACTAAAACTGGCAGCCAAGGTGATACTGTAGCCTTGAATCTAAAAAGGGTAGAGAGACAAAGCTCTTACTTCTTTGGGGGAATCTCAGTCTTCTCTCTTTAGACTGGCAATGAATAATGCTCACTAAGTCTACATTACCCAGTCAATCCAGGTCTATGGCCTAGAAGACTTGTCACAGAATTAACCTTCAGGGTCTTTGGGTGTGGATGAGTCTTTGGCACTGTGAAGACTTGGGGAGATGATGTTAATGCCATTGATACACAGGTCTGCTGAAAAGTGCTTTTCTGGATTTGTTTCCTGAAAGTTTCAAAGAGTTAAAAATTCTACATGCTGATAGAGCTGTTTCCTGTACTCCAGAGATGGAAATGGGGGTGGAGTAGAGAGAATGTGCTAAAACTAAAACAGATCTCTCCACCAGAGTGTTCCTCTAATAGTAAAGCTATTTGAAGAGTTTGTTCCCTCTCTGAAGTTGTGGAAGCTCTCTGTTGGGTTTTCATCACAAATGTAAGATGTTTCTTGTGCAAACAAACAAAACAAACCTTGCGCTAAACACTTACATGGAAAGCCTAAGTTTTTTGTCTTCAAATTTGCTTGACCCCCTGGTCCCTCAGAGTAGAGAGGTAAAGCAGTGTTTTATGAAGCAGCTGACCCTGCCAGCAGTGTAGGCCAGAAGACACTGCCAGTGTCTTGCTTCCAAGAGTGGTTTTGTCAAAACAATACAGTACTTACTGACTGCAACCAAATAATACACTGACCCAGGTAAATAACTCAAGCATGGAACAACAGGTTCTCTGTGGTTCTAAGAGTAACCATGAGTAACCAAGGGAAAAGCTGCTGGGTGGAAGAACTAACAATAATAGATAGATGGCTGATAGATAGATAGATAGATAGATAGATAGATAGATAGATAGATAGATAGATAGATAGATA
>JADRCD010208408.1:33933-45295 GCA_019843815.1 Montemys delectorum | reverse complement strand
TCTAACTCTTCCCTTGGGAACCCCATGCTCAGTCCAATGGTTGGCTATGAGCATCTGACTCTGTATTTGTCAGCCTCTGACAGAGCCTCTCAGGAGACAGCTATATTAGGCCCCTGTCAGCAAGCACTTCTTGGCATCCACAATAGTGTCTGGGTTGAGAAGTTCTTATTAGATCCCTTTGCTATAGACATGTGTTGCAGCATTTTCTCTGTCCAATCACATTAGGGCAGTGACAGACCTGTGATTAGACAGGAATAGAGAGGTGGAGCTAGAAGTTGAGGAGAAAAAAGGGCAGAGAGCAGGAGGAAGGGGATCTTCATTATGGAGGCAGAGAAAGATGATGGTTCAGCCCCTGAGTGGTTATAACAACCAAGTTAAGGTTTTTACAAGGCTAGGATAATTGGGTTAAAACATTGTCTTTATCATTGGGCTCTGAAACTATTGTATTGGCATCTTGTAATTGTGATCTTATTATTATATAAACCTGATTAGATAATTAAGCCTTAAGAGTCATGCTTTACCGGGTACTAGGTGCTAGATGAATGATTGTGGTGTAAGGGCTGCTGAAAAATGAGGGGAAGGACCCCGCACTCAGGGCTCGGGAATGACGACCCCAAACACCACCAAGACACATACTTGATGCAATCAGCAAGAGGTTCTTTTATTCAGCGCTGGGCGAGACTCATATCCCATGCAGGGGTAGAGGAGTCTGGCCCCAAGCAAGAATTTGAATAGGTTTTTATACCCACACAGTTGCTGGGGAAAAAGGGGAAACTAAGGCAGAGGAAAGTACAGGGTAGTTTCTGATTGCTGCTGGCTTGTGCTAGGGTTCAGAAGCAGGTTAGCCACCTGGCAATTGTTTGTTACTTCATTTTTCTTTTTTCCTGCCAGGTCACTCTGGTCTCTAAGCTCTGGGAGCTAGTCTCCCATTCTTCTAAGTCCTGGGAGCTAGTCTCCCATTAAGTTCAACTAACAGTCAAATTCCCACAGCACAGTTTGAAAATTTTAACCTCTCAGTGGGGGTGTGTAAAGCATTGCATGTGAGTGAGATGGTGCTGCTAGCTGGGAGAAAATAGCAAGAGCCCCCCAGGACATAGCGCTGTGACCGGACGGTACCGGCACTAGAACGTGGTTCAGCAGGAAAGACAGTTTGTGGGGTGGATTCATTTTTAAAATTTCCCACAACAAGACATGAGCCTCTTCAACATGTCCCTGAAAGCAGAGGCACTCTACTCACACTGCTGAGCTCCAAAAGCAGTATGACAGCAGAATTCATGAAACAATGTCCAAGCTATCTATACAAATAAAAGCTAAACTTTTTAGCCAGGTATGGGGATTCACACCTTCAATCCCAGCACTGGGGAGGCTGAGTCAGAAGGATTGCCAGGAGTTCTAGCAGGGCATCTTAGGTAACTCAGTGAGATCCTGTCTTACTCACACAGTGTTTGAATAGAGTTCATCTGCTCCCAAGGCCATGTTGAAGAGGCTAATGGCTATAATAAAGGGTTCTAATAAGAGCTTCCAAGTTAATTCAGTAGTTGAAATGAATAGGCCAATACAAAGTGGGATAATAATAATAAAAAACCAACAATAATAAATAATATCCAAACCTTTCTAAGCAAATGTTTTACAAAGCTAAATGTTTGTCTCAATGAAGCTGAATTGAAATGCTGTGTAGAACCCCAGTACTGACACTGTTCTCAGGGTGTAATCAAAGAATGAGTACTTCTTCAACGTGAAGGCCTGAAAGACCCCCTTAGGGAGACCCCCACTCAAGTCCCGTGAGAACGCGCACCCAGTGAAACACGAGAGGCCAACTTGATGCAAAACACACAAGGTTTTTTTTTGTTTTGTTTTGTTTTTTCCAGACAGGGTTTCTCTGTGTAGCCCTGGCTGTCCTGGAACTCACTCTGTAGACCAGGCTAGCCTCGAACTCAGAAATCCGCCTGCCTCTGCCTCCCAAGTGCTGGGATTAAAGGCGTGTGCCACCACCGCCCGGCACACGAGGTTTTAATGACTGAGCTCCGGGCCGATACGTATCTCACGCAGGAGATAGAGGAATCGACCTCGAGGCCCAGGGATCTGGGGTATTTATAGGGTGAAGGGTCTGGGGGAACAAAGGAATTGGTGTGGCTATTCATGATTGGCTAGTTTAAAAATACATGCAGTCTAAAGCGGGAAATTCCCAGAAGCAATATGTGGTTTTTCTGTGGGTGGTACTGGTCTGAGTCAACAGTTTTTTTTTTTTTTTCTGCTGACCTCAAACCATATCTAAGGGGCCAGATGGTCCATTACTCAGAGCCTGCCAGGACATGTCCTTGCATGCCTAGACATATTTTCCCTTTATGTTTATAGTTTTATGTCTTCTTGACCTGCCAGTTCTTGGGGTAGCTAACAGCCTGCTTGCTCATTCCCAGGCCTATGTGGGCAAGCTTGTGCTGGATTCTCAGACTTATAATTCTTCTACCTGGCCAGCACAGGTCTCAAGCTTTAGTTATTCCTTTTCATTCCCCCCTTTTTCTTTTACATAGCTCTAATCTTAGAGCTATATGTTGGTCTCAAATTCTAATCTTAGAATTTCAGAGGTCCGAAACTTTAACATGAGAATAGGACTCACACTCTTCTTCTCTTATTTTAACTATAGGCTGATATTGTCTCTGAAGAACCATAAGCTGTACTGCATTCATCCTATTTTTAACAAAAGCAATTTTTTTTTTTTTTATTATTAAGCAGGGACTAAAAATCAAAACTAAACATGATAAGAAATGGTCCGGCTAAAGCAGAAAGTAAAGTAGTCATCTATGGTGATTTAAAGCATGACTCCCAAGGCTTTAATATCCAATCATATTTACACAGTAACAAAACCACAATTTACAAGGTGTCAATTTAATAATTTTTTGAACCAGATAATAAAGACAATATTTTAACCCAATTAATCTATTTAGTAAAAACCTACTTGGTTGCTCAGGGGTCTCTGCCCACCTATTCTGTAGTTGGTGGCCTTGCTCTCCTGCCGCACTTGACCTTGGCCCCTGTGGAGCCTGCACCGGAGGAGCTGAGGTGCTGTGGGTTCCAGGGCAGCAGCTGCCCCTCCTGTTACTGGGGGCAGAATAGGAGGATATGAGGGGAAGTCTTCTTTTTCTTCTCAGTTCTCACAGCACAAACTCAACAGATTTGGATCTAAAAGTGAAATGAAAAGACGAACCCACAAAGGGGGCAATGGGACCAGTCCTCCTAGACAACAATATAGGAGACCTGGTCGGGGTGTCCCCTCCCCGCAGGAAAATCTTGTCTAAACAGAAGGAGCCCTTGGGTGGCCATCCAGTCTGAAAGGACAGGCACTCTGAGGCGCACAGAGCCTGCCATTTTTTTTTTCTTTTTAACTTCAACAGACAAATTGTGTAGAACAAGATAATCAAGAAACCCAGAGTAAAACAATTACCACACAGACAACCCGACCTTGCCAGGTCCATGAACACAGAGAAAGGCAACTGGGCCCAGTAACAAACATCAGATACACAGATAAAGCCAAATCACAGAGTTGCTCGGCTGTGCCTGCCACTTCACTGCTGAGAAGAACTGATTCCCCTGTACACATCAGGGGCCAGATACAGACAAACAAGGAAGGGTGCCTCTGCCATCAGCACCCCAAACAGCAGAATCAAAGCCAAATCACAGAGAGACAGACAGGGCATCTGGTAGAAGGAGAACTCCGTCTCCCTCGTTCAGAAAACCAACAGTCAAACTCTCCTGACTTCCCATTACTCCGGGTACCACATCCAGAGTTCTTGCTACCCCAGGCACCACATCCAGGGCTGCAGTCAGTGTCCTCACAGAACCAAAACCAAAACACGACTTAACGGCGCCAAACTTCAAACATACCACACACACTCACACAGATGTACCTCCAAGTGGTCTTCAGGATTCCTGGGTGTCACGTGATCCCGGACGAGCCCCCAAATGAAAGACCCCCCCCCCTTAGGGAGACACCCACTCAAGTCCCGGGAGAATGCACACCCAGTGAAACATGAGAGGCCAACTTGATGCAAAACACACGAGGTTTTAATGATGGAGCTCTGGGCCGATATGTATCTCAAGCAGGAGATAGAGGAATCGACCTTGAGGCCCAGGGATCTGGGGTATTTATAGGGTGAAGGGTCTGGGGGAACAAAGGAATTGGTGTGGCTATTCATGATTGGCTAGTTTAAAAATGTTAGGCACAGACTCATTGGCCATCTCTAATATAGCAATGGTAGGTCTAAAAGTATGTATGACACACCCCCTTGAGGAACAGTATAAGACAGGGGCTGCTCTCCCTCTAGTTGAGGAGAATGGGTATCCTCACATTGTGCCCACAGAAACTCTGGAAGGACAAACCCACAAACTGGCAAGAATGTTTGCCTATACACCAAAAGCTTGTCCATGAACACATGACTCATGGGGAGCTCTGGAAAGAGCCATAATTGCACTCAGATAGCCTAGCAGGATTTTAAAGAGGCAGCATTACAAAATGTAATCATCAAGATGTTAAATGTGCATTTTGTAGGAGTGCCTGGTTTCAGAAAGATTTGGCTATCTCATGACCAAGGGGGCTGGCTCACCTGCCCTTGTCAGTATCTGGATAAAACACTCCAGAGTTTCATCACACGCTCTTTGTGTTTGGGTGCATAGATCATCTTTCAGGTGAGTCATTCTCTTCCCAGGTATCATGACACTGGGCATGGTTCCCTAGTCACTGGAAAAGAATCCGTCCCATTATGATCTAGTTGATAGACTCCATTATGGTTTTGTTAATGAGGTAGCAACCATGACTCTCCCAGACTTTTAAGCCCTGATAAAATAATTCCCAGAAGATTATTCACCTAGAAGACAGTGGGTGAGACTGCAGGGCCTGTACAGTTTCACTCTGCAGCCACCTGTCCTTCAGGGTGGCTTCACAGCTCAGGATGGTAGTATTCACCTGGAGCTAGCTAACTGTGTGAATAAGCACCCATGAAACACCTAGCCCAACGCTGTGCACATACTAACACTTTCTCTGTGTAACTTCAATAGATATGCTAACTCTCAACAAAGACACAAAGAAAATATGCTCTGAAAGTTCTCAGTGTGTAATCATCTGGCCTTGAACTTGAAATCTTCCTGTCTTGGCCAACTGAGTGGTGGGATTATAGGCATGCATGCATAGCCATATTCCTGGCACCCTTATCATTTTAACGCCTGTCTGCTCAGTTGAACACTGCCATTTCTGTATCCTCTTCAGAATATCCTCATTACGTGCAAGCAAGCATCTTCAAGTAGAAGTTTGGGTAAGCAGAAGGCTGCTTTTCCTCATTGCTCTACAGAAATCAGTCTTCGGCTCCTTGTAGCCAAATGAAAACATTCCCTTTGGTTCAGCTGCGCTGCTTGCAGCCCGAGCCTAAGGTTAGTCCAGGTCCTCTCCTCATGTAAGGGGCAAAGTCTGCTTTCATTCTTTTTAGACTTTTTATCTGAAATGTGTTCCTCTCTTACAAAGTCACCATCTGGAGATCATCCCAGAATGCTGCCAAGGCTTGCCCAGTTTTTGCTACATTTTGGTGGGCAAGGGAATTGAGATGTTTGAATAATCAGGAAGATTAACTGAATGTGTCTGAGAGATGCTGTCTGCATGCACATGGCCCCATGTGTGCTCTGCTGCAAGTGCAGGTATGGACGCCAGAGGTCCACACCTGGACTCCTTACTCACGCTTCATTCTTTTCTTTAGGCATCCAGAGAGAGTCTGTGGTCAACAGAATCTCAGAAAGGGCAGCAGCTATCAATTCTGTCACCAGCTCCTCCCTGGTTTAATCACTAATGATAAATACTAAATGTAAGTACTACAATACTTATAGGACTTGCAGATGAGGTCCAAACTGGATTCAGCCAGCTATCACCTTAGTACTGTAACTCATAACTCTTAGACCTATCACTTCTCAGTCCTCACCATGATCCTGTGCACATGTTCTTAGCAATGCCGGCCTCATCGCCTAGCCAGAACTCACTGTTACCAGAACGGGCTGAAAACAGCCATCAGAAGCAGCATCCATAGTTCTAAAACCAGCTACCATTAGATTTTCTTACTACATGGGACAAAATCCAAGAGAGAATAAACCAGTATCGGAGCTGCTGGGACGATCAGAACAGCCTCATTCCAAAGTTCAAAATTATCTAACTATTAAGCATCAGTTCAAAGGCAAGACTAACACCCTCTCCTGCGGCTGGAAGGTGCATACACTGGAGTGTTCATTGCCCTCAGAGCAGTGTGGCAAGGCTATGAGAAGCATCCACCAACGTGGGGATTTCTCATAGGAATCAGTCTCAGAGAAACTTTAACATTATAATTTATTGCAGTGTAACCAACGACTTAAAAAGGTGAATGGGTTAAAGTAACAGACATTAGGGCCTCACCCAGTCACCCAGACATGCAACTTCGAGCCCAGCCTGGCCTGGGACAGCATGTGCTCTGGCTCAGTATAAAGAGTGCAGCTCTTGGGCTTCATTAGAGGAGTTTCTTTTGGCAGCAAGAGACCATTACAGTGCCACAACTAGTGAGAATGCAGAGAACTGACCAGGGGTATGTGGCTCAAACTGATGAAACACACCCCAGTACTCAGGGCTTAAGGAGCATCATGGAAGAATGGACAGAAACATTGTAAGGCCCAGAGGATCAAGAATGTGCCTTCCAGCCATGACAGGGAAACTAGGCTCAAGAAATCTCAACAGCATGGTTGTCTAAACAAGACCTAGACAGTTTTAACAGCTGACATCCCAACATAGATGGGAGAAATGTCATGGTGCCCCAGATGAAGAACTACAAGCAATTAGTATCTGTGTAGAGAGGGAGAATTATTCTTCCCTGGGGATGAGCCTCCTGATTGGTCGGGCATAAAAAATATATACATATAAGTAACACTAAATGTATCTGACAGATTGTATTTATGGTTAATCATTTATATGGATATGTAACAATGATAAAGAAATTATCATTTAATTTGATTATTGATTAATTTGAAAGGGGGTTAGACATGGAAGAGGAGAAATATTTTTAAAAATAAAAATACAATAGGTAGCTGGGCAGTGGTGGCGCACGCCTTTAATCCCAGCACTTGGGAGGCAGAGGCAGGTGGATTTCTGAGTTTGAGGCCAGCCTGGTCTACAGAGTGAGTTCCAGGACAGCCAGGGCTACACAAAGAATTCCTGTCTCGAAAAACCAAAAAAACAAAACAAAACAACAAACAAACAAACAAAATAGATAAGTGTGTCATTTAAGGGTTTTTTTTTTTTTTTTTGATTTTTGAGACAGGGTTTCTCTGTATAGCCCTGGCTGTCCTGGAACTCACTCTGTAGACCAGGCTGGCCTCGAACTCAGAAATCCGCCTGCCTCTGCCTCCCAAGTGCTGGGATTAAAGGCGTGTGCCAACACTGCCCGGCTTAAGTTCTTATTAATACAGAATTCCATGTACTTATTGAGAGGGAGCCCAATGCTTGTTTAACATTTAATCTCCACAAAACTTGGACACACCCTTAAAGATCAAGTTTGAAGGGTTGATATAGATGAACTTCATCTGTCAAGCTAGTGGTGTTCCAAATAATTGATCAAAAAAAAAAAAAGTACTGTGTTTTTGTTGGTTAACATTTAGGTCACTAGACAGAGTAAGCATACTTTCAAAATGTGGGTGAATGTCATCTAAGGAACCCATGCTTGGGCAGAACCAAGATGACCTCATCTCTAGTAAGACAGACTCTCCTGCCTCAAAGCCTTCAACGGGGACACAAGCTCCGATCTGCTTCTCTGACAAACTGCCACCCTTAGAATATAAACTAGAAAGGCTTGTCATCTTCTATACACATGATTCCACTCCAATCAATTACATATGGACTCCTCTACTCTTCTGTAAACCCCAACAGATTACAATGAACGACTTATATGAAACAAAATAATGATTAGTCACAGTCTATGTGGGTCATGAGTTCAAGAGTAGCTTAGGTAAGAAGGTCTGGCTCAGGATCTCTCAAGCAATTGCCAGGATATTGGCTGAACTTCACTTTGATATCAGGACAGACATCTACAATGTCTCATAGGACTGCCCCAGAGTAAATGAGCCAGGATAGAAGCAGGAATGGATTTTATGACTTGGTATGGGAATTCATGTGGTGCCATTCTATAATGTTGATTACAAGGACCACCCTGCCAGGGAGGGATTCTATATGGTCATTAAACCAGACGGCTTGAGATCATCTTGGGAACTGGCTTCTATATGAGGGTCCTGAATTGCAAGTCATAGCTGTCTTATTCTTAGAGACAGTGATGCAGACAGTATAGGTTTTTACTCTAGAGGAATTTCTTACTCAGACTTGGGATGCCTGTGATTAAAAGTCATAAGCAAGTCACAAGTAACAGAAACAATTAAAAAAATAGTTACAGAATGGAACTTATGGTATGTTTTAAGATGTATATAAATATTCACATATTTTTTCAAGATACACATATTAAATGCACAGAAATGGCGAGAGAGACATTAAAAGTGGTTATGCATGATGGTAATGGAATCAGAGAGGAAATAATAAACTAAGGAAGACAAAGGGATTTGTAAGAACAATGCGGAAAACGTGAAAAGTGGGCCATGAAATGAGAAGGGACCATGGCAGCTGAGGCTTAAAGCTCCTTTTGCCAGAAGTCTGCAATGTGGCCAAAGCATATCCAAGAGATCACAGGATGGGAGACTCTTAGCAGGGAAGGCTCTGCTCCGTTCCCTCTGCTGTGTGTTAGTGAGAAAGCTCATTTGAAATGGAAACTTCTAGGTCTTTGGAAAGTCAGTTATGTCAAATGATGTTTTGCTGGGGCACGAAGGGATGCCTTGCTAAAGCAAACAGGTAAAAGACTGTTTTCCTGAAGTAGACATAGGTGAAAGGACGTTTGGATATAGCAGTCACATGAAAGGACACTTTTTGAAGGCATATAAATATGACCCCACAGACAGTGGGAGGGGAGCACTGAGCTTTGGTTTGGTCTGCTCCGCCTCGCTATTCTTCACTAAAGACATGCATGCATTGGTTCATCTTACACTGTTGAGCTCAGCTTGTGATAAACCTAACACAGGGAGAAACTCACCCAAGAACTGCTCAAGAGGTTCCTGTGACAGCTTGCCACTTCTGAGGCCTCAACTTAGGCTGGCTGGCAAGCTTGACAGTTTCATAAGGATTGAATTGCAGCGGCCAGTGTCTGCAGGCTCAAAGGCCAGGCCAGTGTCTGCAGGCTCAAAGGACTGGCCTGTAGCTGCTTTTTGTTCACCAAGAGAACTGGTCTACAGGTGCTGAATTGGACTTGTATTTGCCTCAGGACTGAACTGCTGCCAAAGATTAAGCTCGCCTGCAAAGAATTATTGCTGAGCAGGTCCACTTCCCCCACCCTAATAACTTTTCTCTTCCGCTACCTCTGCTGGGTGGTGGGCTAGAGGAGAGGTTGCCTCTTATTAAAGTAGGTTGCAAAAAATGTATGCCTGTACTCATTTGTCATCTTCTGCAGCTCCCTGCCTCACGAATCTCTTCGACTTCTCAAGTGGAGATCTTTAAAATGCAGATACTTTTGAGAAATGTAGCCTAGAAATTAAATGTTTAATAGTGAGCAAATGATTCATCTCAGGTTTCCTTGCTGGGAGAGGAGGAAAAGGGTGGGGCTACAAGTTTCCTGCAAGGACGTGGGAGTGGAACAGGAGAAGAGAGGTATATTAACATATCAAGCAGAGAGGCATATTAACATATCAAGTTAGGTGCAGTGGTGCACCCATGGAATCCCAACACTGGGAGGAGGAGGCAGGAGGACACGGAGGGGGAGGCTTACATCAAAATCAGGACAAACCTTCATACTCTTGAATACAATTACTATTCACAACTAATTGATATTGGATTCAAAAGAAAAAGGCCATTTTGCATATGCAGCCATTTTCTCTCCAGTTTAAGGACTACTTATAAAATTTCATCCAGTTAATCTTTACTGTTAGAAACTCAATGACTATTAATTTGCTATTTCACGATTATGGCATTATCTGGGTTTAATGATTGTGGACTGACTGGTTATTCTTGGCTAGCCACTATTTGGGTGATCATCTGAACCTGCACTTGAAGGCCAGCTCGTTACTTAAAATGTACAGGACACTCAGTACTAAGTCAGAAAAGGGCAGAGCTAAAGCCTAGCGCATCTCACTGGAAGTGTGCCATGTGCTCTTGGGGTTAGGACAATTTTCTTTTATATCTGAGAACAATGAGGGTGATTTTTATTGAGAATAAGCAGTGTGAGCGTACAAGTCACCTGCAAAAGCAGCCCACATCTAAGCTGTCCCTGGCAGGAGTCCTTTTGCCGTCAGTGGCTACCTCTGCCCAGTTACAGCAATGAAGACAATGGTCCAAGTAGCCAGTGTCAGACTTTCTGTCTTCCAGGGATACCTTATTCACTCATCTTATTTCCTTGTTTGATTTTGGGTTTCCAAATGCAGCAAACGCTGGCATAAAAGCGAAAGTTATAATCTTGTCTTAGCCACTGACTATTAGGATTACAGGTGCGTGCCTCCATGTTCAGACGTGGTATTTTAAAAAGAAAATATTTGCTTTTAGAAAATTGTTTTGTGCATAAAGATTTAAGTATCTTCTCATTTATGGAAGCCCTAGAAAAAAGGAGCTGATACCATCTCATACAAATTAACCTGTGCAGCAAAGCCCCCTTGGAGGGAGACTCCCACACAGCCCCTTTGGCTCCGCAGCACCTCTTTCCATATGGACAGTTTTCCATATGGAGAGCACTTGAACAGAAACAGACTTATATAGCTGTGGGTGTTCATCGAAATCTCCACAAACAACTTAGAGATTCTAGAAAGTACTTTTAGCTCAGAGTATTTTAAAGCAAGCAATATTTCCTCAGGAAATTTTTATTTTTATTTTACCATGAAAAGCAGTGGCCATGGGCATAACTCAGCAGTAAAACATTTGCCTACCATGCACAAAGTCTCGGGTGCAGTTGGCATCATCATCACCACCCCCACCCTACCTCTCTCACCCTGGAGGGATGGGGTGTCTTGTGTCCTCTCCCCTCTGCCCACTCGGTGCATACCATGCTTCTTTTGCTCCGTTTTTATCTTCTCTCTTCCCTCCCTCCCACTCCCCCCTCCCCTCAGTGCCTCTCTCTCCCTGTCTCAGTACACAGATCACGCTGGCCTCAAACTCACAGACTTAGACATCCATCTTGTGTGCACCACCATGTCCAGCCTGTGTGTATGTGTGTGTTTAAGAAAGGAGAGAGAGAGACACAGAGAGAGAGAGAGAGAGAGAGAGAGAGAGAGAGAGAGAGAGAGA
>JADRCD010208408.1:21565-33923 GCA_019843815.1 Montemys delectorum | reverse complement strand
AGAGAGAGAGAGAGAGAGAGAGAGAGAGAGAGAGAGAGAGAGAGAGACAGAGAGAGGTTGATTTTCATCTTCTCAGGTGTACCTGCTCACCCCAGAGGTTGATGTTAATTAAGTCTCTTCTTTTGTCAAAGCTTTCCATCTTATTTTCCTCCCTCACCAAGCCTCATGGATACGAGCTTGCCACGAGCTTGCCACCAGCTTGCCACATGCTGGCTGCTCAGCAAGCCCCAGGGAGCCGTCCAGCATGGCCTTGCAGGAAGGGTAACAGAGGTGCCACTGTGCTTGTGGCTTTCATGTGGGTGCTGCAGATCTGAACTCTGGCCCTCATGTTTGAGCAATGGACACTGTATCACTGAGCCCCAGCCCCAGCCTTACCTGTCTTGTTCACTAGTGGCTTTGGCCCACCAAGATTTACAACTATGAATCTCATGGCTTAACTTACATGACTAACTTTCTTTATGACTACTGGATCACATATCTATAAACAGCTGTTTCTCATATCCTAATGCTTTCGTATTGAAATTGTGAAACAAAACTAAGTCCAGAGAAATGTTCATCCTCCTAAACTCTGAGAGGTGACTGTAAGGCAGGCTCTGCGCTCAGCCTGCTGCCCTCTGAGTCATCATACAGGCCAAGACTGCAAAAACCTAACTGAAATTTATGCCTTTGAGCAGAATATGTGTTCAGGTTCACTGAGAAAAACTAACCCCCCCCCAAAAAACCTCACCCCAGTTGTAAGCTCTTATTGTATGCGTGCATAGGATATAGTAGTAAAAAATAACACCCCTAAAAAGAAAAAAAAAGAATGTTACCTTTTCCACAACATTTTATTTTAAATAAAACTTCAAGTACTTTTACATAGGTACAAAAGAACTCTGATCTATGTGCCTCCAACAGGCCACAACACACAGTAGATAAAACACAGTGGTTACAAATGTCTTTTAAATTTATTTCTGAGGCAAGGCAGATGGGAGGGAAGTGTCTCTATGAAAAAATACTGTGTGTGTAGGAAATTGTCACGATTTTATTTCACATGGATACAAATGATTATACTTTAATTTAGGCCCTGGTGGCTTAAAATTATATAACAAAATAGAAAAATGGAAAACTACTATCCCCTACACCCTGTTTCAAAGGCAGGCACTACCAAGATCAGGGAGACGCCACAGTGTTGGTAGAGGATAATTACTGTACAAGCTGTCTAGCTGTAATTACCTTCAGACTCAGAGAAAATGCTACAGTCCTTCTAAGGCATAAACAATAATGTCTCCAAACAATATATACACATAATACATATTAAAACAAGACTCAATATAAACAATAATGAACAATATATACACGTCAATTTTCCACTGGCTTGAAATACAATTTAACTACACAAGTGATGCGCAACATATATATATTTATATATAAGTGTACTTGTGACTCTACAGTAAAGTTTATTTTTGGTGCTTTCTGAGCACATCAGTGTAAACAGTTTAACTTGGCTTTGTTTTATATTTTAAAACATTCCTTGTTGTAGTTTCAAGATTTAAAGCAATTTTCTAGTTCTTCCTTTTCACAGAAAACGAAGATTCTGGATGTGGTTTAATCATAAATAATTCATAAAATTAAATACATTCACTAAAAAATAAACTACAAAGTAAAAAAATGAAAAATAGATATTTATTGAGAGGGAAAGGAGACCCGTTCCCCACATTAGAGCTCTGGTGTTGGCTATTCAGTGCGAGTTGATAAGTTTCATTGCTATTGCACTATAACACCCTTTCCTTGGAAAATTCTTTGGGTGCGCTTCCCTGTTCTACCTAAATTAGCTGATGAATCACACAAACCAGTGACCAATGGTCTTGGCTGGAAGAGCGAAGCCTCTAGAACTGGTGTCATTCTTTCCATCCTTCTTAAATATGTGTGTGTGTGTATGTACACATGTACACATATGTACATGTGTACATACACACACCAAGTTTAAGGAAAAAAGTTAATATGCATGTGCCTTGCACATCTGTGTGAATGCAGTTCACATCGCTGGTCTTGTTTGTCCTTGTTTAAAAGGAAAAAAAGAGAAAAAGGAGATTACAACTTCAGCTCACTTTGAAGGTATCTGTCCACTTTTTTTCAAAGTATTTTCGCATACTGTGGCCAGCTCTGCCTATGTCGGAGTCATCTTCATTAAATGTTTCACAGTTGTCAAAAACAAGCCTGACGTCTAGAGCAAAGGTCTCAAAGTTGGGATACCTGAAAGGAAACACATCGTTATGGACGCTTTCAGGGCTGTGGACTTGAACACAGAAATGAAGTTAAACAAGGCAAGGCCAGGCAAGGCCAGGCAAGGCCAGGCAAGGCGAGGCAGGGCAGCTGCACTTGAGCACAGTTTAACTCCTCCTACATAACTCCTCCCATGGAAGCAACACTTGAGGACAGTCATTAGGCTCTGGGCCACACTGGATTAAAGGCAGTCAGGAAACTAGGTATTTTCCAGGACAGGCATGGAACCTGATCATAACTGTGATCCCAGCATTTCGTTGGTGGAGAAGAGGAAAGGCAGGTGAGTCTGAGGCCAGCATGGGCTACAGAGTAAGACCTCATCTGTTTTTTTTTTTCCTTCTTCTTCTTCAAGACAGGGTTTCTCTGTGTAGCCCTGGCTGGCCTCGAACTCAGAAATCCACCTGCCTCTGCCTCCCAAGTGCTGGGATTAAGGGCGTGCGCCACCACTCGCCAAGAACTCATCCTGAAGCAACAACAGCAACAAAAGCAAGCATGCTTTTCAACTGCCCTGAGTTTCCCACATCCCATTTACTACCTGACTTCTTACAGTTCTGCTGGAGACTCTATGGCTCTGTTGCTTTACTAACTCTTCTGGCCAATCATATCCCCTCTGCATCCTGTCACCCTCATTCAAAAGTGCTAAGAAGCTTCCACCAAGAGAGTGGAAGCATTTCTTACGCACTGGAAGAATTATGCTTCCGCGGTCTCTACTCATACTTCATGGTACGTCACTGTGGTAAACCTCCACTGTCGATACTATTTGGTGAATAGAGATGGATTACTTACTGTCCATTATTTAGTTTTTCTCTAATTGTAGAAAAATCCATAGGCTTCTTAATAACCTTCTTATAGCCAGGTACAAGTTTCAAGTTCACAGGAAGCAGAAAAGGCCAGGCGTCCTCGTGCATCTCCATTTCAGTCAGGATCATACTGAAGAACATAATGTTGGAAATTGGTACCTAGACCTCGGAAGGGCCCAAAGGAAATACACACCACAACAGCTGATGAGAAAAGAAGAAAGAAACATACCTGCAGAGAGCCAGGTCCTTGGACTCATCCTTTTTGGGTTTCTTAACGGAGGTGGCACTTTCTGCTTTTGACAGGTTGAGGGAAATGGTCTCTTCCATTTTCCTCTTTTTGAGATCTTTGCTTCCTCTCTTGAGTGAGCTGCTTGTGGATGCCGAGTCTTCATCTTCTGTGTCCCCAGCGACGTTTCCTTTCTTGCTTTTCTTGGATTCATTTGTCGTCTTTTTTCCTTTGACATGAATTTTTTTAATTTTTATACTCTGACCGCTTGCCTTTAATAAAAAAAAAAAAAAAAAAAAAAAGAAGTAAATGGGGTCTAAGGAAGCAGCTGCTTACAGATGTTCTATCACTTCAGATCTTAAACACTGGATAAGATCAACAAGAAATCCTAACACTGCTCTAGAAGATTGGTAATTCTTTTGCAGAGATCTGGGGATTTCTTGTCCTGTAAAAGAAGTGTTACAGCCAGTAAAGCATGAAAAAGGCTCTCTTGAGACTGGAGATGCAGCTGGGAGGGAGAACTTATGGCCAGTGTTCCTGCCGTTGAGGCTGCTAACCAATGAGGTATACAGGGCTCTTTCAGAGCACAGTACATGAAGGAACAAATGTGTCTGAAAATAAAAACAGTGGAGGTTATCAACAGGAATTCTGAGGGGAATACAAAATTAGACAAATGAGAAGATGAACTCAAGAAGTGCCAAATAAATTTGATTTTTAAAGTGATCAAATCTATAAAAAATTATTTTCTAGGTAAAAAAATGAAATGTATTTGCGATGAGAAGAGTTTTACAAGTTGTGGTTCAGAGCACAGGAAAAGACAGGGAGAAAAAAGAGCCGTGAATCTGCTAGGGCCATACGCTGGACACAATCATTCTAATAATGGGTGACTGATCTGTTAAGTCCTAAGGGAGGGAGACATTGACCATAACTCAAGGTCCTGGGAAGAACAGAGGGGTACTTGGAAGGAGTGACCTGGGACAAACCAAGTTCAGAGCTGAAGTCGTGACCAGGAGGAATGGACTGACAAGCATTAGGTATAGAGTTGGAAGAGATTCAGATGTAAGGAATGCCCCCCAGTCAGGTCTTCAATACAGACTGATCTCCACACACTTCCTCTTCCTTACCAGTTAGTTCTGAAATTACCTTTGTTCCTTCCTCTTGACTTTGCTGTGTTGCTAAGGACTGAACTCAGGCCTTGAAAAATGGCACAAAAGCAGTGAACTGCTGGGCTGCAGCCTCAACCCTCCCTGTACTGAGCAGAGCTATTTCGTTTTTTTTTTTTTTTGTTATTGTTGTTGGTTTGTTTGTTTTATTTATTTCTTAAATTAATTTATTTTTGCCAGGCAGTGGTGGTGCACGCCTTTAATACCAGTACTTGGGAGGCAGAGGAAAGTGGATTTCTGAGTTCGAGGCCAGCCTGGTCTACAGAGTGAGTTCTAGGACTGTCTTGAAAAACCAAAAAAAAAAAAAAATTATTTTTTTGTACTCCATATTCCATGTCCCCCACAACCTGATCTACCCTCTGACTGCTCTACATCCCACACCTCCTCTCCACCCCCTACCCCACCTAACCTCTAAACTCCCTGGGGTTTCCAGTCTCTTGAGGGTTAGGTGTATCATCTCTGAATGAACACAGACCCAGCAGTCCTCTACTGTATGTGTGTTGGGGGCCTCATATCAGCTGGTGTGTGCTGTCTGTTTGGTGGTCCAGTGTTTGAGAGAGCATGTGGGTCCGGATTAGTTGAGACTGCTGGTCCTCCTACAGGATCGCCCTTCTCCTCAGCTTCTTTCAGCCTTCCCTAATTCAACAGAGGTCAGCTGTTTGTTGGGCCTTTCGGAGGACAGTCATGATAGGTCCCTTTTTGTGAGCGCTCCACAGCCTCAGTAATAGTGTCAGGCCTTGGGACCTCCAGACAGGGTCTATGTGTGTAGCTCAGGCTGGCCCCAACTTTATCTTCCTGTCAATGGCTCTAGTGTACTGGGATTATACGTGTGTGGTATCACACCCAACCCATTTCTTCCTAATTTATTATATTTATATATAAGTATATATTTCTATTGCTCCTTTAATTTGCGTCACAAGTTCCTATTTTAAATATGACTGAAAAATGACTAAAAATACAGGTGTTCACTATCATCTGACCTAGACATTCTCCTATAGGCCATGTATCCAAGATACAGTTGTCATAGAGACTGGCACATGAACAGCGAGAGTCATTCGCAGTATCTGGAAGGTAGAAACAACTCAGATGTTCATTAGCTGAAGAATACATAAACAAAATGTAGTAAATCCCTACCACAGAGTATTCCCTTGATTATAAAACAGTCCTGGACTATGCTTGAACATGAACTTTCAAAGTATTGTCGTTAGGAAAAGAAGGCAGACACACTGTATCTCTGTAAAAAGGCTTCCAGTATTGTGAAAATGCTCTGGAATTGAATGGGGGTGAGATTGCACAACTTTGTGAATGCATTAATTTTATAAAATGTGATGTCTATCTTTAAACAAAACAAGCCACAAATCTCTGGTACTTTAAACAACTTAGTTTCCCCACCATTCTTACCTTAGCAATGCAAGCCGGACAAAACCAGTCCCCATCGGGAATAGTTGTAATCTTGGGCCTGTGGCAGTAGGTATGGCAACCTTTGTCACAGCCATCACAGAGTAGAAGCAGTTCTTCATTGTCGCCCTTTCGACAGATCTGGCAGTACTACGACACAAGGAAACCACTCTGATCAGGCCTCTGCTGTGAGTACTAGCTGAGGGGATGTTAAAACAAACCACGACTCCTCATTCATATTGTTTGCTAACAAATATAGAATAGCCACACACATCTATGTATCTCTCGTTACACAGATATGGACCACATGACAGGGCGAGCAATCTTATGTGGTAAATGCACATCTCAGATACACTGCATAGAACAAAGCTAAAGGTTGGATGCTTTCACACACTTCAGAAGCATGTACACATCAACATGACGTCAGAGCACACGAAGCAATGAGGAGCTTTAGTGCATGGGACTTTTAATGTTTCATCTTTGCTTATCTTATTGTCCTTAGGATATTCTGAGAAAGAAATGAGAGTTAGAGCAATTTTATTCTGAGAGGAAATGAGAGTTAGAATAGTTTTTAATATCAAAACTCAGAAACTTATATTAGTATAATTATATATGTATATATATATATAAAGATATTACTAGATTGTATAATGTCCATCTATGCTGTATAACTGACTAAAAACAGAGTCTAAAACAGGAAACTTTGAAAATCAACCAGAGTCAATTTCTGCCAATAAGATAGAAAAGGCATCTCATAAAATTATTTCCAAGAAAAAAAAAACAGAATATAATAATTTACAGTCATAACTTGTTTTCTGTAACTAAAAAGAATTATTTCTTTTTTATTGAAAAATGAGTGACACCATTAATTACTTTAGTATGAATAGAGAAAATTTCAGAAAAAGAAAGGAAAAGTTGCACAAGCCTCCGAGATCCTGTGAGGATGGCGAGCATCAGCACCGTCCTAGGTCAGATCTAGGTAGTGACGGTGGGAAGTGCCCTGCAATCAGGATTGACACGGGCTTCTCTCTGTAGCCCTGCCTGTCCTAGGACGTGCTCTGTAGACCACACTGCTGACCACAAGCTCACAGAGATCCACCTACCTCTGCCTCCCAAGTACTAGAATTAAAGTGCATAACCCAGCAAGAGTAAAAATGCTTAAATAGGAATTAGTTTATATTAAAGTTAGGTATTTATAATCACAATTCAAAATTGCTTCATTTAACTTCCAACACATTATATGCTAGCCTAGAAACTCTAAAATAATCTTATATAACTCAGTATGTATCTAAAGATATTGCTTAAAAAACTAATTGAAATGGGAGGCATACACTATTCAAGAGAACACATATATAATCTATCTAGTAAATGCATCAGATGTTATTAGTAAAATAATCATGTATGTAAGGGCGAAAGCAGCCACACTGAGTGATTTAAGAGGGCACTTCACCAAAGCCATGCTCTGCCTTTAAAAACCCTTGCAAAAAAACCCACTTGTTCAGAAATGATATTTAAAAACTCCACTTCAAAAACAATTGTTCAGAAATAACATGTGTAAAGTTATATTTAAATCTATAATATTAAAAATTATATTTATGAACATAATTTTCTGTTTACTGGAAAAACACCAGAAATACTACAAAGTCTACATGACATCTCATGCCCAATTTAAAAATATTAAAACTTTTCAGAGAAAAGTTGTTAAATATAAAACTTCTAGCATTCTTGAAAAAAAAAATCACAGTAAAAGCTCACATGTATATTGATATTTGTTTTAACTCCTTTGCTACAAAAGCAAAAAAATATGTAGACAGAGAATTACCTAGAAGCAAACTGGCAGTTTCCTCTTTCCTAGTAAGCTAAGACTGTGTTTAAGGATATAGAGCACTTAACATGTTGTTTTAATTTATTGTGAAGACAATTATGGGGACTGACATTTACAAAAGTACTTCTTAATCTCTCAGCAGCAATCCACATCATATTACCCATCACCATCTCCACCATCACCACTACCACCACCACCATCATCATCGCCTTCACCATCACCATCATCACCACGGCCTCCATTGCCACCACTATTTGCAATGCTGAGGATGGAACCCAAGACAGTGTGCATACTAGGCAAGTGCTGCACTGCTGAGCCATGCCCTTAGCAGCAAGCAATGTGGTAATGAATATTTTTAAAATGACTCTTGTGATAAAGTCATATTACATGGCGATACATGCGCATTACTAATGTGGGAAGACTTATGAATTTCAAACTGAGAAAGTGCAGGTGCAGGTGTGGTGCTGCCTAGCTCCCATTTTAATTCTTCGGTGACAGAGGAAGGAGAACTGGGAGCTCAAGGCCAGCTTGGACTACACAGCGAGCCTGCCTCAAAAGCAAAGCAATAAAAGAGAAGTACACTAACAGAATCATGCTCATGGGTTTCTTTGTTTAGGTTTAAGATAAAACTGACCATTATCATGACCTCAGAGGAGGATAAAAAAATTATAAATTTCATTTTAATGGAAATTCAAATGTTTTTATTCACTGTAGTCTAGATTTCAACAAATACATTTATTTGCCAAAGGAGATTATTAAACTATAGATTATTAAATTATTATATATATTATTGGTTTTACAAGACAGGGTTTCTCTGTGTAGCCCTGGCTGTCCTGGAACTCACTCTGTAAAGCATGCTGGCCTCAAACTCAGAAATCCGCCTGCCTCTGCCTCCCAAGTGCTGGGATTAAAGGTGTGTGCCACCACTGCCCGGCTGAGAATTATATTTCTAATAGCTTTCAGAGAAATATAGTGCTTTCAGGTCTATGGTAAATTTAATGAGTTGGACAGTCCTTAAGTTTAGACACGCTCTAAATGTGCAGATTCAGAATCCACACATATCTTTAGGAAGAAATGAAAAACCACAAGGCACAAAATGTATTTGTATGTATTTGTATAAACTGCATATAAGGCCTTGAGGAGTCTAAACACCAAGGTAAAACTGGGGAAGGAGGCTAGGTTATGGGGATCTCTTCTTTTCTTAGGAATGACTATTTCAATAAAGGAATTTTCAACTTCAGCTCTTCATGAAAACAAATCTCAAATACTTGAATTTTAAAGTTGGTCTTTAATTCAAAAGCAAATATTAAAGTGATTCATAAAATTCTATATATTAGTAAGTATTTCTACATATGGGACATAAACAGGTAATAGGGCATTTTCTACAAGACTTAAAACAAGTGTCTGTTTGAAAGTAAGTAACCTATAGCTGTTATCTTATTTTTTTAACTTTTATTGCATTATGATGAGAATAGCTGTTATTTTAAATATGTGGCATTATGATGCCTGACACAAAATGAATGCGTGCTATCCAATAACCAACTGGGGGTTATACAAAGATGAAAAACATTTTTTATTTTAATGACCAGGAGAAAAAGTTCTGCTGTTTTTGCCTCATCTGATGCAAACACTAAGTCTGAGCTCTAGTATCAGTAAGTCTGAGATTTAGTATTCTGATCAGGATAGAGAAGTAAAACAACTAAGCCCTGATGGAGCAGCAATGCCAGTGGAGCGACGGCTTACAGGAGTGAACAGCCTTCAAAATATTTATGTTAACAACCATTATGCTGATATAGTAGTGTACCAGGCAACTTGTTAGGATTATAAATAAGTATTAAAAGAAGACAAAACCAAAATCTGAGCAAAGAGAAGACAACATATTTGGCAGGTTGCTACGAAAAGCTCCAGGTAAGAGAAAATAAGATTATATGCTATTTAAGAATTAGACATACTTCCAAATACAGTATACATCATTGTAACGGTAAAGTAATATATAGTTATGAAAGATTTGGAGTTTGGGAAAAAAAACAAGACAGAAGGAATCAGTCATAGTATGTCTTAAATAAGAACACTTACAACTTTCATAATTGATTTTTCCCATGCTATTGATCTCTGTAACTGCTGGATGCACAGGGCTACCTGCGCAGCACTGCGAGCTTCTGCTAAGGCCCTTCTCCAGACCCTGAGCCCTGGAGCAATATCCTCTTCAATTCTGCATTGAGATACAGAGAAATTGAGTAGGTCACGGCCACATTTACGGTCACTGAATGTGAAACAATCATCACACTGAAAGCCAAGCAATGACAGAAACACGTAACAGCCAATAAGTATAAAGTTTAAGCAACTAAATCTGAGGGAGTGCACAGACTGGCTACGTGCCTTGAAGCTTAGTCACAACCAGATAAATGTAAGATCACTTTGCAGGATTATCAATGCACATAACAAAAAAAAAAGTTTTTAACAAAGCACCATGCAAATAGCATGATCCACATGGATCACAGACATACAAGAAGATACATAGATAACAGGCAATAGAAAATAGGCTCCAATTAGCAAAGAAGCACAATAATTTGTCAAGTTAATCTCAATAACCTACCCGTCACCATCACCACTAACGGATGGTGCAGGAGCAGGGACAGTAACTGTGCCCACATTATCCAGTTTGATCTGAATGGTGGTACTTAAGGGGCTCTTCAGATACCTTCTCTCAATGTTCCGCTCCAAATCAGCCAGCCTGGTTACAGCTATATCTAGGGGGTTGTCACTCTTCCGAGCCAGTGCATGCTCACTGTTTTCTTCGTCACCAGTAAGTTCTCCATCATGCTCCGTGAACAACTTAGTAAGTGACTTATGTTCAAAATATACCAAGTCCTCCCTTTCCGATGCAGGCTCTGGACATATCCAACCCTATACATCAAGAGAATAATGTCATTATGGTTTCTTCTGACAATGTTAGATGGGTGAGTTACCTTTACTTAAAATTCAGCAGCAACCACCAGTAGATCCCAAGGATCTTTACTAAAAAGGGTTTACCTTGTGTTTCTTAATGCTAGGTTAAGATGGGAGCAAAAAAAAAGTTAACATTGGTTACATTAGTGATGACATTAGCAACGGACTGCAAAGGTTTAGACTAACAGTTGATTAATGCTATGCGTGTATATACTGAGAAGGAATGTCCTGGTGGCCTGAGAACTTTTCTCATGGTTTCTGACTGCATGCCTTCCACTGCTCCCATGCAGGTCCGCATACCCGCCACTTCAATTTTGCTCCATGACTCAGCATATGAAATTGCCCTTGACCATGAAGTGCTTCCCTGTCTTCACCCAGTAAGTCCACTCATTCCATGGCACCCATGTCAAGAGAACATTCCCTGAAGGAAATCCTTCCCTCAACTCCCTCAGGGGTGATGTCCTCTTGCTAAAGGCTCCCCTGGGATCCTAAACTGCTGCACAGCCTTGCCCTGGCTGTACCTTCTGGACAGCATGCAGTAATGTCCTTCTCCTGGTAAATCTCATGAGGAGGGCTGGCCCATGTGAGCCTTTACTTGTTTATTTGCAGCACAGCGAGAATAAAATAATGGGCACTCACTATGTATGTATTGATTGAATAAACGAATAGTCTTATAACCAAGCTCGTTCTTGCTGATCCTTTGTCTGCAGTTCAAGATTCCCCAGCTTTAACAAGTTCCCAATTGCTGATATTCAAAGCTCCTCAATCCGTGGTTCTTCTCACATCCCATTCGGACTTCCATGCCTTGCTCTTCTCTAACAGGGGAAGTTTCCAGTTCCTGGTGCTGCCCACCCTCTCGCCTCTTACTGTACTATTCACCTGGTTTCTGCCTGACAAAGTCTCATGCATCTTCTTACATGTCTCAGCTCTTCATGGCTTGGACTGGTCTCTTCCAAATACCCAACAGAAACCAGTCAACTCTTTAAAATTCCCACACAAAACTACACTTGTTTATGGTTAGTAACTAGACTGCACCCACGTGCTCATACCTTACCTTTCTACTACACAGCAAGCTTTCTGGGAACCATAAGCACATTTAATCCAATTGTGCAGTATCTACTACCTGATTAAATCTCTTTAGAAACTATAAATTTAATTTCTGCATTAGAACCAGATCTCTTCCTTTATCTCAACAGAATATTTATCTAAACAGAATCTTTAGAAAAGGAAGAAGTGTGGGGAGCCACGCCCAGAGTCATGAAGATCTGAGACGGAGTTTGTGGGCTGCAAGCATGAGGCCCTGGCTAAGGCAGCAAAGGACTTAGGAGACACAGAAAACAGTAATAACTTGTAACAAATCCTTCCTACATTCTACAAAAGGGAAGCAACATTGCTAAGTAACAGAAACCTTATAAATACAGTGTATTTTGATTTCTGAGGTCCCTTGCAAGATCACATGCTGCACATGCACATGAAGATGGCTGTTATCAAGTGTCACTTTAGAAAAGACCCTTTGTGCCAGTGCCCAAGGGTGCTTCATTTGATTTGTTCTGTTAAAAATTGTATGAATAACTTAGTTGATAGCTATAAATCTGTAAGATTTAAAACTAGAAAGAATACTTAATGCTTTGAGTAACAGAGTCTGACAAAAGTAGCTCTGTATGCTGGAAAGTAACTCAGATGAAGGTAATAATAATAATAATAATAATAATAATAATAATAATAATAATAA
>JADRCD010208408.1:0-21555 GCA_019843815.1 Montemys delectorum | reverse complement strand
TAATAATAATAATAATAATAATAATAATAATAATAATAATAATAAATGACATTTCAGCAATGAATCAGAAAAAAATATAATACGTGAAAGAGGTTCAGAGATGTTTTTGCTGTGACTCATACGTAGTAAAGTCTACGGACAGGGGGATGGTAAAACTGCCACCAGTTCAATTAGTGGTAACGGAGGCATGAAGTCAGATAAGGACAGAAAATCCCATGCAAACCTGTCCATATCTCCACATACAATTACAGATTCAATAGCTGAGAGAGGCTGGACACCCTCATGGTTTTCAGGAACCACCAGGACCTTGGAAACCCTTTCAGAGGGTTCATGATGAAGGAGAAACAAATAGGAGACAGGAGAGATATCTAGGGGATATCTAGGGAGTACCAGGACTCGAGCATACTCAACAGCCAAGACCAGAGTCAGACTTTCCTACAATGTACAAAGAAAACATCAACAGTATAAAAAATGCAAATAAATATATTATAGACCAACATGACAGTTTAATGTGCCTTCATAATGCCAAGTTCCTTGGGCTAAAAATATTTTTCTTTTTAAGAAAACACACACACACACACACACACACACACACAAAATTAAGTCTTCAATAGGTACTATAACATTTCATTATTACTTTTACCACTTTTTCATCACTTAAAGACAATTCAAGACTAATAAAATTATAATTCAGTTCTCAGAATATTACAGCACCATTCACAACTAGCTTAATGACTTCAGGATGCTAAGACACTCCACTTAAATAGCAAATTCCACTCATTTTAGCTGCCGAGAATTCTAAAATGTTCTAACTACAAATATTGGCATGAAAGTCAGTGATGTGGTAGGTCCAAACCACCCATTGTGACTGTTCCAGGCCAAACTCTATAAACATGTAACATGCTTTCCCAACTCCTGGTCAGTTAACACTAGCAAATTATAATAAGGTGGAGGAAAATTAAAACCACATGAAAAACAAGCAGTAACCAAGAGAGGGCAAAATCCGAGTGTGGAAAGCAGATACGGTACCCAGGAAAGCACGGGACTCTGTTCCATACACATTTTCTGGGCCCACAGCCTGATAACTGGCCCTCATGCTAGTAATACTGTGTCACCAACACAATTTAAATTATATCCATTATTCTTAATTTAAGGAGGCAGTGAAAGGCATAAACTAACACATCCAACAAACATGTTTAAAAAAAATTATGGCACTAAATGGAATAATTTTCACTTCTCCAGAAAATTAACTTGTGTGGAAGAGTTCCTTTGTTGAAGATGCCAGATAAATGAGGCATGTGGAGAGTATGCAGGCTAGGAGGAGAAGACGAGATGTTTTACAGCACAATAGCCTGAGGGGTGATACATTTGCTAGTAATTATGTTTGTGGCAAAAAAAAAAAGGGGTATCATATTAGCTCTGGAAAATGACAGAACTGGGAGATCTTCAGAACTAATTATGAAGCAAAGTTTAAAATGACTGGGCAGGACAGGATTATACTGTACATTTTCCTTCTGAATAAAGTATAAATAGCATGTGAAGTGACAGAAGAATTCCCAGTTTTCAAAACCTCTGCAGATTTCTCTGCTTAGTCAGCATGCAGATACTTACCTATTGGAACCACCTTACCACTGCCCTCTTTTTAAACCTAAGCATCATGTGTAGCAGGAAAAGCCTTCTGCTTTGCCTCTCTCAGCCACACCCCTCAGATGGCCTATGAGCTCACACATATATGTTCAGGGTGTGTCTGTGTTGTTAGAACACAAATCCTATTATGTCTGTACTGTTTTTGAATTTAAATTGTACAAAGTAAAATTGTGACATGTAACACAGTTATAAGTAAGGGGATTCTTGGTCTTCCATGAAACACTACAGTAGGACTCTGATAAGATCTACAGGCAAAATTGTATTTCTCATGGAGAAAACAAAAATTCGCTTGAGGTAAAGAACTCCACACCAGAAAGAATTTCAGTAAATAGCAGTGAGGAGACAACAAGCTGTGGGAAACCACAGGGTCTATACAGCTCAAAGAGCGCAGTCTGCACACATGCTTTGCTACTGATTGGAGGATTATTTATATTGACCCTGCTTCCTGACCTGTAAGATGGGAGAAATTCACTCAGGACAGTTTTGAGTATTAAATGAAATAATGTAAAAATATCTAGCATAACAACATGTCTTTACGCATATAATAAAAGTTAATTACCTTCCATTATCCTAACCACAGATTTTATGCCACACCAGCTTTACCTTCACTTGCAAACTTGCTGATGCAACCCTCCGTTCCAGGTCCTCTACTTGCTGGAGTATGCTCAGGTCCAGCTCCATTGCTTGCTCTTCTACTGACCAGTTTTCCACTATATCACGGGTTACCTGATTTTCTTCATTTTCATTTAATTCAATAATAGTGACTACATTTGAAAAGAAATCAGTTATTAAATTTATTTTTCTAACTCACCCAAAAAATGATCTCTTCCTCTAAATAGGTAAAATGGTAGGGACCCTACATATATCAATTTTTCAAGATCTACAAATGTTCTTGTGCACGTGTAGGCAGTTCACTGCTGAGTAAGACCCATAAAACAGTTCGTGGATAGGTGCTAATAAAACTGATAAGTAATACAATTAGAGAAAAGCAATTAGCCATTGTTAAGCAACATTTAAGTACTAGTGTGTGTGTGTGTGTGTGTGTGTGTGTGTGTGTGTGTGTGTGTACTGGGGAGGTTCCTCAGTGGTGAAAAGAATGAACTGCTCATGCCAGACTTGAGTTGGCTTCCCAGCATGCAAATTAAGTGCCACCTCTAATTCAAGTTCAGGGGGATCCAACACCTCTGGCCTATGCACACATATCCATACCAAGAATTAAAAATAATTTGAAAAATAAAAAAAGTAGAGACATATTAAAACATTTTAGGGTAAAACAATGAATTTTCATAATAAAATAAGAGTAGACATCTCTTGGGCACATACCATCCTTATTCTTGACACAGGCTTGGGTAATGTAATCCAAGTGCTTCTGTATTTGCTTCTGCAATGCCTTTTCCCTTATCCCTCGGAGATGCAGCACTTTGAGCAATGTCTTCAGGTCTTCAGGGTCAATGATTCTCCACCAACCCAACTGCATTTCTAAGTCAAGAGAGTATATATGTGGTTAACATGATTTTGAATAGGAAATAGTGGCATTAAGCAAATCTCAGGATTTGTTAGTCACACAAATATATCAGAGACACATTTATAGGTGAGGAACTGTTACCACTAGATACAGCAAGTGACTGCAGGCCAGCATGTTGTACCTACCTTCTGGGATAGGTTTGGGACTAGGAAAATCTACTGGTTTTGCTACTTCAACAGCCGCTGGCTGAGCGGTGGAGGTCTTTTCAGCTGGAGGGATTGGAGAGTCACTTTTACTTGAAGCAACACTAGAAGTCAAAAATGAACTACTACCATTTCCTTCTGGCAGGCCCAACCCTGAGCCGAGACCAGGCAAGGGCGATGTAAATGGGACACTGGAAGTGAGCACACTGGCAGGCCACCCACAGAACTGAAGTCCCATCATAGACACACCACCTTTCACCTGTAAAATAAAACATTTCAAACTCAGGTTAGGGTTCTGAGGGTAAGGGCACCTGATACTAGGTCTGATGGCCCAAGTTCAGTCCCTGGGGTCCATGTGATGGAAAGAACCAACTTCTGCAAGTTACCCTCTGATACATAATAATAAAACATTAAAAATGTTACATAATAATAAAAACATTTAAAAAGCCAGATACCAACTCATCTAAAGAGTTGGAGGAATGTTTAGAAATTATTTTTCAAATTCTAAAATTCTTATCTTTTACCAGAGAAAATCTAAATACATTAGCAACAGTGTTAATTTTCACATTGTATCTGTTCCCTATGTTTAATTACATGTTATTTATCCTGCAACTGTAATGAACTGAATATTAAGGTCGGCTTAGACACTGGTTAGATATTAGCGGTGCCAATGAAGCTTGGTGACTCTGGATCTCAGGCCCGTTAGGATATCTTAGCTCTCATGGGAAGATCTCTGTGAAGATCACTAATGGTTCAGTGACGTGCTGGCAGTGTGTTTTGTCAGCATTACTATACTAACCTGAAGAGGCGACAGAGCGAATGGGTTCAGTCCAGCAGGGCTCTGAACAGAAGAGGATCCAAGCAGTGCAGCTGGGGCCGGTGAAGGTGACTTTGATGGTGGCTGAGACTGAGGAGTCACCGAAGTGGCAGACAGGTCAGCATGGGTCAGGGACGTGTCGTCACAAGGTGTTTTTGGCAAAAGGCTAAACCATTGCCTGTTCTTCTCAGTCAGTGTTTTTAACAGCTGGTCATTGGGGAGAGGACTGTAGAACTTCCCACAACTGCCAGAGCTCGAGCTAAAGAGACTGCTGTCTGTCTTCCCCACAGGGCTTTGCACTGCTGCCGCTGCCACTGAGGGAACACCCCCCAGTGGATGCTTTCCACTGTTCTGATGAGACAGTGGGCCCCCATTTGTACTGATGGTCACTTTTGGGGGGGTCATAACATCTGACTCAGGAGGCATTTTAGCTACCTCCAAAAGCTTGCTTAACTTGGAGAAAGAGCCAGGTTTCTGAAGAAATAGATTTGTGTTATCTTTCTCTTTTGGGTCATCTTTCTGCTCGCAGTGATCTCTAGTGGAACAGTTTAAAGGCTCTGCAGAAGTCTCGAATACTTCTTCTTTGATCTGGAGACTCTCAGCCTTTTTGAGCTTTTCTTTTTCTTTTGCAATTTCTTCTAGACCTGCAAAAGTGAAAGATGCTATTAAAGTAAGTTATTATACAACAAACCACTAATGGAGCTAAACTTTATTACTCACCAAATCATATATATACATGAGCAAACTTCTGTATTATCTTATATTCTACATGTTTTTTTTCCCTATGGAATTTTTTCACTCATTAGAAACTTAGTATATATTTGCTATAAAGACTAAAATAGGGGCTGAGGAGATGGCTCAAGGGGTAGGAATGTTTGCTGTACAAGTGTGAGGATGTGAGTTTGAATCCCAGCACCTACATAAAGAGCAGGTGTACATGGCTGTGCATGTGTGTGGAATTAAGTGTTAGAAGTAGGTAGCTCCTAGGAGTCTGCAGCCAAGTAAGGCAGCAGAAACAGTGAGCTCCTGGCTCAGTCAGAGACCCCGAATGAAGGCAATAAAATCAAGAGAGGACATCCAATGTCCTCCTCTGGCTTCCACATTCATGGCGTAGATATACATTCAACACATAACCTTGTCCTAAAGGTCCAACCATTAAAAACAAAACCTGTATAGTAAAAACCATTAGATCTACATAACACTCTAACAAGTTTGCCATGAACCTCTTAGCCTATGCAACCTGTAAAACGGAACCCAATCTAGACTAGCTATTTAAATTAATTGAGACTATGTAAACATTTGAAAATATCAGGGGGGGGGGTCCAACACCTCTGGCCTATGCACACACATATCCATACCAAGAATTAAAAATAATCTGAAAAATAAAAAAAGCACTCTTGATTAAGGAAGGGCACAGACACAGTGGCAGTAACAAGCTTTAAAAAACAAAAACAAAAACAAAAAAACCAACCCCATGTCCCATTTAGGAGATCAGTAGTTCCTACCTTCACCACTTTCCATGCCTTCTACAAAAATCCCTCCACATTGAGGGAGAATCCAGTATCTGCGTCGGTACCGATCCTGACCAAACATCATCGAGCGTAGTGAGTGAGAAGCATCAAAGAGCTTTCGTCTGTACTGGCTCTGTTGCTGTGGAAAAGTCATCCACACGATTACGTCACAGACACTGAGTGCCTTACAAGTCCATAAAGGCACTTTATATCCACTCCACCACCCTCCTGCACAGCAAAGGGAGAAATGCTACATTCCCAATACAAGGATGATTCCAAAACAAATGAGGATAAGAAAGACCTTAGGTTCAAGTAGGACTTAAACAGTAAGTCTTATTTACCAGGAAACTATGATTGCATATGCCATCAAACATTACTAAGCCAAAGCAAACAGGCCAATTCCAGTGTACTGCCAATAACACGTCTGCACAGTTAATTGTGCTCACATCTGCTTAGCTTTATACACATGCTTGTCAACAATGACTAATTTCTGACATACAGCCACGGGTTAAGCATCTCACAGTACTTAAAAACTAACTGTTCCTCCATGAGTCTAAAGGAAGGAGGGCTCAGAGGGAGGAAAGGGAAGGAAGAAACAATGCTATCATCACAATCTCTCCATACATTTTTCTTACTAAAAGACTCATTTTAAATTGTATTAACAATATTGAGATACAGAATATAATTTTAATAATGAATACATATAGTTTATAAATCTAATGTAAATGATACATAAATACCCAAATGTAAAATGAAGTGCAAATAACCAAACTATTACTATGAAACATACAGAAATTTGAGTAATAAGTTTCAAGAGATGATAAGTTTACTGAGACTAATTTAAAGTAACAACTGAAGCACCTAGAACGCTTCATAGATTAGGATATGCAGAATGCATTCAGAGCCTTTGAACACTAGCCTTGAGCCCATGAGGCATAAGAGAGGGAGGACATGGCTAGAGTTCTTCTGTTTAGTCACTTATAGAAAGCTTGCTTTTACTTAGCAGTCAGAAAAGTGAATCCCATTCAATACGGATTTTAGAACACCATACAAAAAAGTGGACACGGGTCTGAAGTGCCTTACTTTGCTCAGCTTTTCAATCTGTTTTTCTAGCTCCTCAACACTGGCTGTTTGGTCACCTTCATCCTAAACATAACAAAATACAGTTATTTTCTAATGCACGAATGTATCAACCCCCCCCCCCCCCACGTACACACACATACATGTATATAAAAAGTAGTAAACAAGGCATGCACAGGGTCTCAGGGGTCTCTTCTGAGGATATTTTTCTTCGTTTTTCTGTTCATAGTGCTGAGGGCTTTATGGATGCTACAGAAGTATTTTAACGTTGAGCTGTGCCCTCAGACCCAGCACTTTTTTAATGGTAGTGCTTAAAGTTAAAAGTGAGGGCTGTGTCCGTCAGTTAGTTTCTGCTATTTCTCTGGCCATCTTTTCCTGACATTTCTTTCTTTCTTTCTTTCTTTTTTTTTTTTAAAGATTTATTTATTATACATAAGTACTCTGTCTTCAGATGCAGCAGAAGAGGGCATCAGATTCCATTACAGATGGTTGTGAGCCACCATGTGGTCGCTGGGATTTGAACTCGGGACCTTTGGAAGAGCAGTCGGTGCTCTTAACTGCTGAGCCATCTCTCCAGCCCCTTCCTGACATTTCTTGCAATAAAAAGCACTTTTTTCAAAAGTCACAACCACTCATACATATACATCAAAAGACTCTACCTAATGAGCTAGACGGAAGAGAAAGGAGGAAAGATTGACTTTCAAAGTTTTATCATCATCTATTATTTATATACTTCTTACCAAAGTCCAGGGACAGAGTTATTCTGGTGGTTATGTTTGAACTAAAAGTAACATGAGTTCTATCTGGAATAAAAGAAACTTCAAGCTGGGCGGTGGTGGCACACGCCTTTAATCCCAGCACTTGGGAGGCAGAGGCAGGTGGATTTCTGAGTTCGAGGCCAGCCTGGTCTACAGAGTGAGTTCCAGGACAGTCAAGGTGACACCGAGAAACCCTGTCTCATAAAAACCAAAAAAAAAAAAAAAAAAAAAAAAAAAAAGACAACAGGCCCCAAATCCTTAAAACCCGATTCTCAAATAGATCCTTATATATTGGTATAAAGCAATCTTTTGACAAGCAGGGCAAATGTCTGAGAATTTACTAAAGCAAAAATAGCAATCCAAGCAATGGAAAATTGGAATAAGGTAACAAAATAGTAATGTAGCAGCCAAATGTAACCCAACTTTGCACTTCATAAGGAAACAATGTCCAAAACACATTGCTCAGCATGGTGTGCTGTCCCCAGACACTCTTCCACATTCCCCAGCTCATGTCCACCCAACACGTAAGTCTCAGCTAAGGGGTGCAGAATGCTCGTGGGAGTGTTCCTCCAAATGTTCTTCATGGGCATGTTACACACACTCAACATGTTCCCTATCACACCAACTAACATTTTATCTATCCATTTTGTATATTTAAAAAAAAAAGGAAACCTAAAGCAACCAAACTTCTTCACTAATGGTGAGGGCTCCGTGCTGTGTCACTCTTCTAGTAAAGCTGCCTGGAACTGACGTTGGACATGCACATCATTTTCACCAAGCCTGATAAAAACCTTTAAGGCAAGAGCAGTGAGCAAGTATAGCACGGTGTATCAGTGGTGTGAGAAAGAATGTCTGAAGATCAATCTTCACAGCTCTAGGGAGAATTCGAGGGATGATGACTACCATATGTCCCTAACAGCAAGGACCCACGCAGAGCAAATGCACTTAGTGATTTCATTACTTGACCATCATGGGGAAGACTGACACAAAGCAAGATGTCCACAATGTCATCAGGTGATGCGAGCCTAGGGGACCACTGCCAGACACCTGCTGAGTAAAGTAGCTGCACACACAAAGACGCCCTTTCCCTGCTTCAGTCCAAGTGTCTTTCCATTACAGCCATGCCACTGACTGGTTCCTTAATGACCACAAAGCAATGACCACAAAGCAATTTAAGAGACAACATTACTTTCAGGCTGGGAGCATGGCATGGACAAGCTTAGTTGGGGGAGGGGAGGAGGAAGAAAACGGAGGAGGAAGATGAGGAGGAGGAGGAAATCATCTTCAGGTGAAGAAACTGGGACAAGTAAATGTTACACACTGAATTCAAATTACAAGCCTTAAGTTCGGCTGTTTCTCGGCAGGTTGCGCGCTCCTGTTCCCTCTTATACATGAGCCTGAACTTGATTACCTCATCTTCACAGATATCGGTCTTCTTCCCTTTTTTGTCATCTTTATCTTCATCATCTTCCTCATCCTCATCAGCTTGGTCATCGCTGTCATCATCGTCATCATCATCATAATCACTGTCTCCTCCCTTCCGTCTCCGCTTGCGTCCTGGTGTGGGTGTGCCCAAGGGATGTTGCTCTTCCCCAAGATCAATGCCCCCTGAAGCGTCTCTCTTGCCTGTTTTCTTAGCATGAATTATCCTAAGCCTTTAAACACCAAAAGACACAGAATAAAAAGCTACTCTGGTCCCTGTTAAGATCATAATTTTTAAGAAGTCGGTGCTAGGCTTTGTTTCCTTCTTTTTGAGGCAGTGAGGATTCAACCCACTGTTTCCTAGGCAATCATCGGCCACTAAGACGCATGCTCCACCAGGGCTTGGTGTCTTAACTGAGTCTTACTTAGTAGCTCGCCTCCTAGGTGCTGGGATCAGACATGCAGTGACACATCCAGATCATAATCTGAGTCTTAAACAAACAAAAAAACTGTACTCATGTGGTAAGCAATATATCAATGGTAGTAAAAAAAAATCAATTAAAAATTAAGAGATATGTTTCAACAAGTTACAGAATACGTAAAGTTCTATGAATTATCTTTTGGTAATTAGAACATATTAGACTAAGAAAACTCTGAAAGCTGAGACGAGTATTTCCAACAATGCTTAAATGATACTTTCTAATTTCTTTCTTGTTTTCAATAATTCATTAATATTTTTATTTCATTTGCATTGGTATTTTGCTTGCATGTCTGTCTGTGAAGGTGTTAGATTCCCTGAAACTGGAGTTACAGACAGTTTTGAGCTGTCACATGGATATTGGGAATTGAACCAGGGACCTCTGACAGAGCAGCCAGGGCTCTTAACCACCAAGCCATCTACCTCTTCAGCCCCCAATTCTTCCTGATTTCTATACTATGTGCCTGATTAAATTTCAGTTCAAATTATAGCAAAGAAACTAATCTTGTAATCTTTTTTAAAATTCAATTTATTCATTTTCACTTTATGTGTTTTACCTGAATGTACGCATGGGCACTACATAAGTGCCTGGTGCCCACAGAGGTCAGAAGAGGGCACCAGGTGTCCTGAAACTGGTTTTACAAATGGCTGCAAACTACTATGTAGGTGCTAGGAATTGAAATCTGGTCCTCTGCAAGTGTAATAAGCTCTCCCAACCATTGAGCCGTCTCTCTAGCCCCCAAACGGTCTACCTCTTTGTTTGTTTTAATTTGGGGAGGGGTACAACTATGTAACCCAGGCTGGTCTTAAACTCTGGATCTTCCTGCCTCACCTTTCCAAATGCTGAGATTACAGGTATACATCGTATGCTTTGAGAACTATTCCTGTTTACAGTTAATAAATGTACTCTTATTTACTTCCTGACTAGAGAATAATTAAATTTTAATGTTGAATAATTGTTCTTAGATTTTTGTAGAGGCAGTTTTAATAAGAACTCACTAAGAAAAAGGACAGTCTCGGGTATTAGTTAAGACAAAAGTGATATGGTAGCAACAGTAATAGTGGGAAACACAGCTGACTTCAGACAGAAAAAGGAGAAAGACCTCTTTTATGTTGAAAGCACGGATTCAATGAATCTAATTCTATTTTTTTGTCTGCTATAGACTCTGAACCAAAGTCTTATCAATTGTAGATTCCATCATTAGTTTATTATTCCAGATTAAGCACTATCTTTCCAGTCAAATAAGAGTTTAAATTTCATCTTTCCAGCCCACAAGGCTCCCTAGAGCCTTGCACTACCAGCATGACAGCACATGAACTTACTTGCGGAGTTTACCTTCCACCATCCATTTATCTCTTCTCAAGTTGGACATGTATTCAATGTTCTTGTCAATCTCACTGCCAATACAAAAACGTATGAAGAGATATATCCATTTATGCAAGGCACCCACTTAGTAGGCACAATCACATATTTTAGTAGGTAACATGATACAAACAACATCATTCCACTTCTACATGGCTTATGCACACATGGACATTTACTTTAAGAAGCAACCATTTCTTCATTGGATACAATATCGCTATTAGGAAATTTACTTTGGTTTCTACTTCAAAAATAGAGCACTGTAATACTATTTCACAATTGTTCATAAAAAGAGCATTTTGATGTGGTTGGAATATATTTCAGGAGTGATCATTTCCAAAGGCATCTTAGAAATGAGGACATGCATGGATATTTACGTAAGTGTAAACACTTACTTATGCACAGGGAACATCACTTTACACACGCCCGAATGGAAACTAAAAAGTGTGGTGTTAGGTAGTGGTGAGAGAATAGTGCTGCCTCTATCCTTCTGAAACAGAAAACGTTAGTGCTCTCTGTAAGATGAGTTTACACGTGTGTGCAAATGTTCTGAAGAGCCACTCAGCATTAGTACTGTTCTCACGCTTATGCAAAGTGAAATAATTTCCTCAGTCAAAGCTGTATTATTACATTCTTGAAAATATTCCCAAAGAATACAAAAAATAAGTAATAATTATGTTAATATACTAGTTAAGATATGGACAGAAGCCTTAATATGCCCACCAATGGTACAAATAAAAGGCACCAAATACTCACAAACGCTTTTTTTTTTAAAACTAAAAGTAACATATTTCAAAAATTTTAAAGGAATTATTTATTTACTTATTTATTTAATGTATATGAGTACACTGTAATTGCCTTCAGACACACCAGAAGAGGGCATCAGATCCCATTACAGATGGTTGTGAGCCACCATGTGATTGCTGGGAATTGAAATCAGGTCCTCTGGAAGAGCAGTCAGTGCCCTTAACCACTGAGCCATCTCTCCAACCCCATATTTCAAATTTTTAAACAAATGAAGAATAAGCACAGGATAAACGGTGAATCTGAAATGTCAGAATTTGAAATGCAACTCTTTCATTCATAAAAAGTACTAGAGTACCAGATGGACTTGGAATCTTAAATGAGATCAAGTACGTTTGAAAAAAAGGTATATACTAATTCACTGACAAGCTAGTAATGTAGGGTTATAGGAGCACACAACCAAGTAGGTGGTTGTGTCAGTCTATGGATTTCTAAGGAAAAGTCGGGTCCTCAAAGATGTCAAGGAAGAGAAGTTCTGGACTGTTATAATGGTTTTGGACTCCAGCACTGTACCAAACAACAAAATAAAGTTTCCACTACATGAAGAATTAGCAAATGTTTAAACAACACAGGTCATAAAGACTAGATTCCATATGTACAGAATTCCATATGTACAGAATGATCATTATTTTCAACACAGCATGTAGAAATAAACTGAAATAGTACTGGTGGCCATCTCTAAATGATGGTTTATGATTTTGGTTTTTTTCTTGGTGCTAGTCTGTAACTCTAAATTTTTTATTAGCAATTTGCGTATTTCCTTATGATCTTCAAAACAGGAAAGAACTGCCTTACCTCACCACACTCTTGCTGCACGCCAGTTCGTTAATGAGGAAGGCCAGGATGGACGCTTTCTGTGCTGGAGTGTGAGCCTGAAAAGCTTTAGTCTTCAGGCTCTCAGTCAGCTCAGTCTGTCCACAGTGGGCCTCCATGAAAATCTGCAAAACCTCGGACACATTGTCTCGATTCACACCAACATTCAGCAAATGTTCTCCCAGAGCTGTTTTTGCCTATGAAATTTGTCATTTTTTATCAGTGTTTACCATATTCATTCATGGAAAAATAATGTTAAAATATTAGCTTATATACTCTAGATGTTATTGATAGGACTTTAATTATCACAGATTTGGAGTGGAGATAAAAACAGATAAAACGACAGATAAATAGTTGAATGTCCATCCTGTTCTACCCCCTTGTTAAACCCTTACTTAATTCAGGTCCAGAGAAGAACCTGAACATTGGCAGAAAACAGATGACAACCAAGTCAATCAAGTATTCTTTGTCTCCAGAGATGTTTTCTAACCACTGGCAGGGTACAGAAGGTCAGAGGCACATGACTGTGGTCTCCCTGTACGTACCGCACATGTTTTATAGGTAAGGCCAACAAGTAGACCTTTGGGGGTGGGGTGGGGTGGGGTGAGAAGCACTGCATCTGGAAGCTTATCCTTTTACTGTCTTATCTAGAGCAAAGCTCCCTTGACTATGGAACAAGGAATGCCTACTGACCACTACAGAGTCAACACCATGACCGATGATTCAGCCTATTGTTCATAGCTACTGACAAAGGAAAAATAAGCATGCAAGCTCTAGGGCCTTCATAAATTATGAATTCTGTTTTTGACATACATCATTGGAGTATTTCCTTAAATCTACTGGGACTTTGCCTAATGCTAGAGCAATAGAGAGAAACTGAGAGATGATCTGATTCATATTCTTAAGGTCTAACAAGGTTAAGGTTCATATTCTTAAGGTCTACGTTTGCTGATTGCAACCTATTATAAATCTCCATTAACTCCAAGACATAGAGGGAAGCAATGAGATAGAGAGAAATCTACAGTCTTCTGCTACCATGAAAGTTAACTAGAAATGCACGGAGAGTACACACTTAAAACAGTTGTTAGAGTTTGGAGTTTTTACCTTGTATCCTGTAATTAGACCTGGATCACATACAGCAGCTGAGAGGAGCCTCACAAGCAAGTCTTGTACTTCACCCATGCTGTCCCCTATATTTAGCAATCCCTCTTGAAGAACACTGAGGTTTGGAACATCAATATTCACATCAAAGCCCAAAACTTTACCAAAGTTTCGTAAGAACTGCACCACCATCAGACAGTCTGAAAATGTGGTTCCAGAGAGCACAAGTCCTGGGATGCGAGGCCACTCTGGCAAGGGCTGCAAGAACAATACAGGTAAAATTTAAAGGTTTAAAAATTAGTCCTGGACTTTATTTGTATATGCAGTATTATGTATAAATTCAAGTATATGCACACATATTGACAATAAGTGCCTCCCTCAGTTGTTCTCTACCTTGCTAAACATGTATCTATCATCTGTCTGTCTGTCTACCTACCTAGCTGTTTGTGTTGTATGCATATGTTCATGCAAGTTGTCTGTCTGCCTGCCTGCCCGCCTGCCTGCCCACCTATCTGTGCGGTGTGTATTCAGGTATGTGCATGTAACAATGTGCCTGTGGCAGACAGAGAACAACTTGTAGGAGTATATTCTCTCCTTCTATCACATGGGCTCTGGAGGATCTAATTCAAGTTGTCAGGCTTGATCGCAAACACTTTCTCATTGAGCAATTCTACCAGCCTTTCCCCATATTTATGTAAGCATTTCACTTTTTGAAACAGCACTGAATCCAGTGCTCATCAATTTGGCTAACCTGGTTGGCCAGGGAATTTCTTCCTCTTCTGTTCTGGGTTTAACTAAATATATTTTTGATAATTCACATAATTTAAGTAAAAAGAGAAGTTTCAAGAAAATAGTGTCCAGTTCGAATTTAAAAAGCCTGCTCACTGTAAGCTTATAGCTAACTTATAGGAAAGACCCATGCTGGTTAGGAAAATGTAAACATCCAAACGCATGAAACTACTAAGTTTACACCAACTTTTACCTTAAAGCAATTATGCTAAGTAAACTGAACACACACATACACACACACACACACACACACACACACACACACACACAGAGCAACCTCTATGAGGCATTAAACGTTTGCATTAAGCTTGCTAACAAAGGGGACTGGACAAACCAGGGTGGTAACTCTGAACAGAAGGCTATGGCAGAACCATACATGCAGCCATCATAGGCCAGGCACAGTGAAATATTGTGGGACAGTTAGATAGAACACAATATTCATACAATCTTCTACAAGCACCAGAATTAGCTATATTTAAAATTAAGCATATTTCTACTCAAATAGAGCACATCATGCTGGTTCCAAGGTTATTCTGATCTTTTTTGAACAGCTACTCTTGTGCACTGTGGCAAAGCTGTGTCTGCTTGTGAGACTGTGGGAGAGAAAACCAGGAGACCCTGTGGCAGGACAGTTTCTTGGATTTCAAGATGATAAGGGGCATGGCTTCTATAGTAGATAAACTGGCTTCAATACACAGCTGCTTGTGAGCTGTGTGATCAAGGGCAAGTTTCCTCTTTTGTCTCAGCTTTTCATCAATAAATGGAGACAAAGAGGAGCTCTGTGGGACTCTACTGAGGGACAGATCAAAACACGTCACTCAAGGGATTCATCATGTAGGTACTGGGCGTGTAGTAAACACCTCCATTAAAGGTTGGCTAACTGCTAAGTTTCGGCCAGCGTACCAGAGAATTCACAGATAAATCTAATTCGCTTAGGACTCTATGAGGTGTGAAGACATGTCAAGTCTTTCTGTGCCTCAATGACTGCACAGTGTAAAACAGTCACGGAACACATCTGCTTCTCTGACCTTCCCTTGCAGGTTTCCATGGCTTAGCTATGAAAACTGAGAGGTTTTTCAGTGACACAGAGGCCACCACAGGGACAGCTGACCTAGGCTTGGAAACTCATGGTCGTTCTGGAAAAGGGATCTGGTGAGAAAACTGGAAGGATTAAAGGTCAGTGGAAGGGACAATGCAGCAGGAGTTACCTTTTGGTCTGCTAAGCACATGTCTTCCTTAGGTTTCTTTAGCTCCTTCGCCATTTCTAACTCCAGTCTCCGCTGCTCTAGTTTGCGTTCCTTATTCAATCTTTTCTCGTCACGTTTCTCTTGCTTCAATCGTTCCTTTTCCTTAAAGAGAAAATCATGCACATGAGCATTTAATCCTTACAAGTGTTTGAAAACACTCTAGTGGATGTATTTTAACAGTGATCAGATTATTATTATTTCAATGAACAGAATCACCCCTGGAAGCCTAGGAACAAGTTTAGAATTACACAGAAACACAGAAAGTAGTTCAACTTCCAGGAATCCTAACAAGCCTGTGGATATGTACACATCTGTGTGTGACTCTGTGCACAGTTCTCACCTCAGCCATATGCTTCAGATTCAGAGCCCCTGAGCTGAGTCACGGGCATTTACAGGCTGCCTGATGTGGGTGCTAGAAACTGACTGAGGTCCTCTACAAGAGCATCACATCATGCATCCTGAACCACTGAACCATTCCTCCATCACTGAATTTTTAACTAAATCTTATGGTCAGTAATTATATATCTTTAATATACAACCAAAACTTTTAAATTTAAGGACGACATACACTTAATATTAGATTCAATGAAGACTTCTGTTATTCAAAACTTGTTTGATCATTTGTCTTTGTATGAAAATCTATGGTAATTAAGGCACTTGGGCAAGGAGGTATCTATAAAAGCTGAGATAACCTGCTGCAGGCTGTGACTGGGAGTTTCCATTAGGAGGAGGACCAGAGGGTAAACTTGCATGTGCGGCTCCTCAAGGTTGATTACCTAGCCTCAGAGCATCTGCAGTAATATACTAGCTGTCATCACCACCAACAAAGACAATACTGAAGGTAATGGCAAAGGCATCACAATGTTTGGGTAGTATCAACATAGAAACTATCTTTGATGTAGGGAATGCTGTCAGAAAGAAATTAAGAACCTCACTATTACCATTATCACTACTTTACTGTCACAGATCAAATACAAGTCTCATTTGTTCAGAGGAGAAATAAGAATCGAAGGTTAAGGACATTGGGTCAGTGAGTACAGTGTTGTGTAATGTGAGGAACCAAGTTCAAATCCTAAGAATCAATGTAAAGCCAGACCTGGTAGCTGTAACCTTAGGTCTCTTACTGGTAGATGGGTAGTAGAGATGGAAAAATTCCTAATAGCACATTGGCCAGCCCTTCTGGCATATGCAATAGAAAAAACAAACAAACAAACAAACTCCAAACACCTAAAAACAAACCCAAAAACTGAAACAAACAAACAAAACCAAAAAAAATCCTCCATCAGGAAACATTGTAAGGGAAGAGGATCAACCTTCAAGGCTGTCCTCCACATGTGCATGTTGGCATACATACATGCACAGAAGATTTTAAAACTCTTGAATGTTCATGTGATCCTATCTTACTAGTCTACAAACTTTATAAACTAACTGCAGGTTAAGACATGTAAGGTCAATTCATCCTTCTGGATTAAAAGCCTTTTTATTTTCTTTTAACATAGGTCTTAGTCTTGACTTCCCAATTCCCTCATCTCTTACTTCTAAGTTCCATGTCCACCTATTTCCTACCCCATGTATAGCATTATTTCCTTTCTTCTCTGTGTTTGCACTCTCAACAGTCTATTAATCCACCTAGCACATGGAAATGTTAAACATCCTTTTCTGTCTCCATTATTGTGGTCATAAGGCCTCACCTACAGAGAAGCAGCACAACATGCTTCCTGTACATCATGCCATGCCTCAGACTGCTCTAGCACCATTGATCACTGGCTGCTGGAGAAGACCATGGCCAAGTACAAGATAAAGAGAAGCAAGCAAGCCACACTGCACATCTAAAACTGCAAACAGCCTCAAGCCTTACTCATGGTTGCAGGTTATTATTGCTGAGTATTATTAAAGAGCTAGAGGCCAGATCATGAGGGACCTTTTAATGCTACATACACAAATCTCTGCTCATTTGTACAGTCTTTCTAGTTTCCAGGCTACTGATTTACATATAAATTTTGGGAGGACAAATAATATTTATATTCTTAGACTGTTTACAATAAAAATGTATAGTCAATTAATCTATTATAACTCAAAAGGCATTGTGAGGCTATAACATAAAATATAACATCCGACATAACAATCCCTGCAATGCGGGGTTCTCTTGCACATCAGTTCCTAAAGTCTGGAGAAGCACTGCTAGTCTAGTCCAGGGTAGCAAAAGCCAACTGCAAAGTTGCTCTCCTCTGCACAGAATCAAGATTCTCTGTTTCTAAACCCAGGAAAGGCTACTCTTGAGGACTGTAAGAATTGAGCAAACAGGGACACCTCATAAAAATACTGGGAAGCCAGGAATGTCCATTAAGCTTAAAGTCAGGGAGCTTCAAAAAGAGTTTACTGATCAAACATCCATCCCCAGGAGATACCCTAGTTGCAGGAAGTAGTGCCCCATTCCAGGAAAACATTCCCAGTAGGGAGTGGATCTCCCCCACCCCTTCTACCTGCAACAGGTATCTCCTCCTCACCTGGGGTACAAAGGGCAATGGAAACAAAGAACAATGAGCTCCACCAATGAGAGATAACTAACTCATGCTGTAAACCAATGTTCTGAAAGGGTATAAAAAGTGTGTGCCTTTGTTCCTCAGGGTCACCTATGCCTGAATGCAGGACGACCCCAGTATACTGGATCATTAAAAACCTCTTGCTGATTGCATTGATCTCTATCTCTGTGTCTTTGTGAGTGGGACGACATCCTGGACTTAAGACTCAGCTCTCCGAATCTTACAGGACCAGTGCAGCAAGAGAAGAAAAAAACATTAAATGCTGCTTAACATTCACAACTTGCTGTTTTTTTTTTTTTTTGATTTGGGTTAACCTAAACTACTTAATGATCTGCATCACAGCAATTATCAATATAACTGAGAATATTCTTCACTCAAGTAGCAAATTGTTAATGATTTTTACGAAAAGAGAGAGAAAAGCCACCTGACACTGATGTCCATTTCATGACATTTACTTCAAGCTAATCCTCACATTATAGTTACACAAGCAACAGGTATCTCTGAATGCTTGAGATATGCATGGATAACATTTGTATTTATCGAGTATCAGCTGTAACTAGTGGCTTAGAACATTTATACATTAAAAATATAGGACTACAATATAGAATAGATTATGAAATTCACACTATCTTCTTTAAGTGGAGATATTTAGGAAGTCAGAAAAATTTGTGGGACCTCTTTCATTGTAGACAAGTATCCACTATCTATAACAGCAACACTGAGCCAGAGTATGCACTGAGCTGTGTATGACGTGTATATTCTGTGGAGCTGTGTATGACATGTATGTTCTGTAGAGTTGTGTATGACATGCATATTCTGTGGAGCTGTGTATGACATGCATATTCTGTGGAGCTGTGTATGACATGTATATTCTGTGGAGTTGTGTATGACATGTATTTTCTGTGGAGTTGTGTATGACATGTATGTTCTGTGGAGTTGTGTATGACATGTATATTCTGTGGAGGTGTGTATGACATGTATATTCTGTGGAGTTGTGTATGACATGTATATTCTGTGGAGCTGTATATGACATGTATATTTTGTGCTTTGGCTGTAACTCTTATAAAACCACCTGCTTCTGCCTCCCAAGTGCTGAAATTAAAGGTATATATCATTACCACCTGGCAAGACTTATAATTAAAATATTTCAAAAGCTTGTTTTACTTTTTCATGTTTCTTAAACTAAGCTTGTTTATAGAGATGGGTAATCGAAACAAATGTTTCATATTGTATTGCTTAGACTGAGTTATAAAATATTTATGAATTCTATAATATACTAATGGCTCTTTAAAAATAGTAAACAAAATAATTTATATAAATCAGGCTTAAAAAATAATCATTTATTTACACAAATAAAAACATAGAAAGTAGATTTCTAAACCATAGAAATGAAGAGTATAGGAAGTTGGGATTCTTATAGTAAGACCAGTATACTGTACACAAAGAACCATAAACACTATCTGTTTAGGCAAGGCTCTGTATCCTAGCTGAACACCATGAGCTAATGGTAGATATCGACAACAGAAATAGAATAAAGTATAGAAACTCACAGAAACTGAACAACTCACTAGTCAATGAAAAATGAGTCAGACAGGAATCAAGTAAATTCTTTAGAATTTAATGAAAATAAAAACACATTTCCAAATAGTGGGATATAATGAAGCTCTACAAGGTTAAAATGGAGAGATCTCATATTAATAACTTAATGATATACCTGAAAGCTCTAGAAAAAAATAAGAAAAATACCTAGAAGGATTAAATGGTAACAAATATTCAAGCTTAGGATGAAATCAATGAAATAGAATAATAATAACAGAAACAATACAAAGAATTAATGAAATGAAAAGTCAGCAATGCTGACAAACCAAGATAGAGTCAAACAAATAGAATTAGAGATGAAAAGGGTGACCTAACAACAGACATGGAGAAGATTCAGAGAATCCTAAGAACATACTTTAAGAATCTATACCTTACTAAACTGAATGTATGAAGTTGGTGATATATACAACCCACCAAAGTTAAATCAAGATTAAATAATCTAAACATGCCCACAACCCCTAGTAAAAGAGAAGCAGTAATTAAAACTCTCCAAAGAAGTAAAAGCTCACAGCAAAAGAGAGTGCAGAATTCTACTAGATCTTCAAAGAAGAATTAATGTCAATACTCATTAAATTATTCCACAAAGTAAAAACTAAAGGAACATATACTAATTCCTTCTTATGGAGACATTATTACATTGATACAAAAGGCACACACAGACCCTACAAAAAGACAGAATAGATAGATAGAAAATATCTCTTATGGACACAGATACACAAAATGCCAACAAAATACTTGCACAACTAGCTGGGCAGTGGTGGCACACACCTTTAATCCCAGCACTTGGGAGGCAGAGGCAGGTGGATTTCTGAGTTTGAGGCCAGCCTGGTCTACAGAGTGAGTTCCAGGACAGCCAGGGCTACACAGAGAAACCCTGCATCGAAAAAAAAAAAAAATACTTGTGAACTGAATTCGAGAACACATCAAAAAACAAAAAAACAAACAAACAAAAAAACCCACACCACCACCATAACCAAATTGGCTTTATCCCAGAGATGCAGGGGATGGCTCCATATCTGCTATATAAACAGACTAAAAGATGAAGATCACATGTTATCTACTTCAGTAGACTCAGGGAGAGCCCTTCTACTGAAGACACCACTAACTTCCTTCATTTAACACCAAAGCTGAGTTGTTGCACAACTAGAAGATTCGCTCTACATACCCGGCACCCACTGTGCTGAAATGTACTCTGCACACTATAGCCACCAAAGGAGAAAAGAAATCATCAAGATCCCCAGCTATAAATGCTGAGACCTCCAATAGCAACTTGCCTGCAAGATACACTGGCAAAATAGGGGTACAAAGGTTATGGGAGTAACCACCTATATTTTGATTGGATGTAAGGCCCACACCAAAAGACAGCGGGAACCCATACCTGACACTGTTAAAGTGGCCAAAATCTTGAAGACTAGACAGGTCACTGGCCTAGGGGAAAACCAACTATATTATTTTAGTAAAATAACACAGCAATAAAATGATCCTGAATGGCCATAGAGCAGTGTCTCACTCATTCAGCAATCCTCATAGAAACTTCCAATTAACTTGGGAAGTGGCTTTTAAGAGAACAACAAAGAGTGAGACTGAATGCTTTGCTTGACATTTGTAACTCTTGTATCAAGTTTGTAGAAGAGGACTTTATAGGTTATTCTTTCTCTGAGATGAATGCTTTTCCAAATTATCACAGCTAATGAACCAGATTCTTTCCCTCACCTAATGTCTGGGCCACCCTCCAAGCAGAACCATTGTTCATTAAAACAGTTGGTGAATGACTTTATGGATAGACTATCTTAATACACACACCATTTCATTCTTTTTTTTAAAAATATTTTTAAAAGGTTTATTTATTTATTATGTGTAAGTACACCGTAGCTGTCTTCAGACACACCAGAAGAGGGCATCAGATCTCATTACA
>JADRCD010208407.1:0-27615 GCA_019843815.1 Montemys delectorum | reverse complement strand
TCAAGTGTACTGGCTAGTTTTGTGTGTCAACTTGACACAGGCTGCAGTTATCACAGAGAAGGGAGCTTCAGTTGGGGAAGTGCCTCCATGAAATTCAGCTGTGGGGCATTTTTTTAATTAGTGATCAAGGTGGGTAGGCCCCTTGTGGGTGGTGCCATCCCTGGGCTGGAAGTCTTGGGTTCTATAAGAGAGCAGGCTGAGCAAGCCAGGAGAAACAAGCCAGTAAAAAACATCTCTCCATGGCCTCTGTATCAGCTCCTGCTTCCTGACCTGCTTGAGTTCCAGTCCTGATTTCCTCTGGTGATCAACAGCCATGTGAAAGTAAGCTGAATAAACCCTTTCCTTCCCAACTTGCTTCATGGTCATGATGTTTGTGCAAGAATAGAAACCCTGACTAAGACAAATTGGTACCAGGAGTGGGGTATTCCTGTGACAACCTCACCATGTTTTAGAGAAGACTATAAAAAGACTTTAAAACTTTGAGCTAAAAGAGCAGTCACTGGCTGTTAAAAACTATGTGAAATATTCTGTAAGCGCTTAAAAGATCATGTTGAAAACAGTGCAGAGATAGAGGCCTGGCGTGTAAAATTTCAAAAAAAAGATTAAAGACTCTTATCAGGGCCATGTTGTTCTGATTGTAAAGATTCTATGGTTCTGGTTAGCTGAGGCTAAAGTATCAGCTGTAATTAACAAAATACCAGAACTACTAAAAAAAAAAAAACTTTGCATTACTGAGACTATTGATGCTGGTTAGCTGGAGCTAAAAAATTAGCGATGATTAAAAAAAGACCAGCATCATTGAGATAACATCTTCTGAAAAGTGTTTTCTGAAAACAAAAAGAGACTGTGTTCCAGAAATAGCCAAGGGTGTGCCTTGTGCTGCAACAGGACTTGATAATATATAAGAGTCACCCAGGTGATACTGGTTTTGACAACACAAAAGGGTCATAAAGAGCAGCTGAGACTCGGCACAGTGAGAGGCCATAAAAGGCCATTGGTGAAGGTGCAGCCTCAGTTTCCAATTAATGGCCCAGGACTAAAGGTGTCATACAAAAGAGTTGAGGCTTGGCACCATGAAGACAGTTTATGAGAGGCTATTGATAAAGCCTAGTTACAACAGTGTTTTGGGAATGCAATACCATACAGTGACCACCAAGGACAGCAGCAACAGTAGAGTACAGGCATCTAGAGCCCAAAAGACAAAATGTGTGCTACAAAGGGCATAGCTAAAAAAGTGACCAAAGCCCTTAGAGGAGCCCAAAAAACCGTAAGTTAGATCCCAGACATTGGCTTTGCTTTTGATTGTGACTGTGCCCTAATATTTTTCCCTCTTAAAAAAAATATATATATTTTAGTGGAGCCCACAGTTAAGAGACTTTAAATTTTAAAAGATATTAGACATTTTAAATTAATTAAACTTTTAATATATAAAAACTGTGAGACTTTAAATCTTGGAGATAAATAAAAACATAAGGGTTGAGGCTTAATAGTGATGTGTTTGTGTGTCAAATTGACAAGGGGTCAATTGTACTGGCTAGTTTTGTGTGTCAACTTGACACAGGCTGCAGTTATCACAGAGAAGGGAGCTTCAGTTGGGGAAATGCCTCCATGAAATCCAGCTATGGGGCATTTTCTCAATTAGTGATCAAGTGGGGAGGGTCCCTTGTGGGTGGTGCCATCCCTGGGCTGGAAGTCTTGAGTTCTATAAGAGAGCAGGCTGAGCAAGCCAGGAGAAACAAGCCAGTAAAAAACATCTCTCCATGGCCTCTGCATCAACTCCTGCTTCCTGACCTGCTTGAGTTCCAGTCCTGATTTCCTCTGGTGATCAACAGCCATGTGAAAGTAAGCTGAATAAACCCTTTCCTCCCCAACTTGCTTCATGGTCATGATGTTTGTGCAAGAATAGAAACCCTGACTAAGACATCAAGAAAACTTTCCTTAAAGAAAAAATTTCACCCCACATTTTGCAAAAGCAAATGGTTGTTTAAGACCATCAATCTAGCCTTTTCGGACTAATTGGCCATCTTGGCACACATTTTCCCATCTCCCATCCAAGCATGCTCACCTCTCAGTCACACAGCCCAGAGGGAAAGGGTATGGGACACTTACTATGTGCCATACACGCAACTAAGCATGCTTGATCTCATCCTCCCTTTAATCTCCAGAGACTATTTGCCCATTTCAAGATGAGAAAACTGGGTTTCCCAGAGGCTGAATGATTTGTACCAAGAAATTCACTAGAAGAATTAAAAGTCATACTCATACCTTGATGACTTCTAGTGATTCTGTTTCCAAGAAAACAGCCCAGCAGCCTCCGGGCTCTATTTATCTGGAACAGCCTATGCCTCCCTGGGCGCACAGCCTAGCCTCTCCTTCCTCCCCCTTTAAACTGCTGAACACCAACTCACCAACAAGCAGCAGGTTTCATCAACTATTTAAGTCAGCCCCTCGTCCCTTTTCACTCTTGCTTAAAGATGAAAGGAACTTACAACCTGCGTTCATGACTTCCACTGCCTTCTCAGTTCGAGTGTCTAACCAAATACCGTTTTCTTTACTCATCTACTTGCTCTCAAAGTGAGAGGAAAGTCAAAAAAACCCTAACACCAAGCCCATCTCTTTTTTTTCTTTCTTTGCAGTTTTGCACTCATGAGACGTGACACCCGTGTGGGAGTGTCAGCGGTTGTGTTTCACTTGGCAAGGGGGCACTTAAGAGCTGAGTGCAGCTCAATAGCAGAACACTTTTGAGCCTATGATTCTTGTTCAGTCTCGACCACCTTTCATCCTATCCCTGAAAAAGGAAGAGAGGTGAAGGAGATATGTGGTTCTTTTCATAAAACAAGCCTAGGACAAAGAAACTCAAACAAAAAGTAAAAGGAGCCTGAAAGACTAAGCCTATTCTGACATGAAGAACCTAAGGTCCAGGAGTTAAGGTGATTTGCCTGTCACAGCTTAATAAACGGCTGAGCCAGGATTTACACACAAAGCTCCAGGCTAAGACAACTGCCTTCACTTTTCCCAGTATCCCGTTGCACTGGCTTCATTCCTCTGCCTTTAGCTGGAAAGTATTACATTTCCGGCTCTATCACTGTTTGGTCGTTACTAAGCACTGTTAAATACAAATAACAAAACGGTAGTTTCTTTTCTCCAATACCACGAGAAGTACAAAACATCAACGTGTAAAGTCTTAGAAGCTGTTTGATATCGTCTCTAAGTTATGTATTCGCCTAAGATGAATATCGTACATGATTAAACAGGCAAAAGGGGTGGGGTGGGATGGGATACTTGTACACAAAATTCAGCTTTAAAAACTCACAGCTGACTTTTCTAAGCGACAAGGTGGGGAGGCAGAAGTTGCATAACTCATTGTTTTGCTTATCAAACGTTTGTAGGGTGCCTAACGTGTGGTTAGCATTTAAATGAAAGAAAGGCTAAACACGAAAAAATAAAACATAAAAAAAAAAAAAAATAAGTCGTGATCCTTTGGTACTGATCCCAAAGAGCTCCGAGGACTCTGGTCCCCACGGATGCTCAGAGTAGAGCGAGGATACTCGGCTTCCTCAAGGAGGGCGGAGTGCCTGGGCGACAGAGCTGGAGGCGTGTCCGCACCCGAGAGCAGCCCTCAGCCGGGTCCTCACTGCAAGCCCCGTCTCCTCTCAGCACCTCCCGGTCCCGGGCGCTAGTCTCCATGCACCCACAGCCCGCGGTTACCTCGGACTCGCGTGGTCCTGCCTGCACACCCACGACCCCCAGGCAGCTTCAGGTCTCGGGGTGGGAGGTCAGGCAACCCTCAGGAGACAGAGGGACAACTGAGGAAAGCCGATAGACTCTAGGACCAGGATGGGAGAAAGTCTCCGAGGTGAAGTTTACAACGGCCACTTCCGGGGGCTGGGAACACGCGACGGGACACCCGGCCGCCGCGACTTTCTCCGCCTCCCTGGCCCCGCCCCGGCAGATCCGCCCCTGGTCTCCGCGTCCCCAGCGTCCCGCCTCCCTCCCGCCCGCCGCCCGAGCCCCAGCTCCAGGATACGCGCGTCCTCAGAGAACGCGGGCTCGCGCTGAGAGAGAAGAGCGGGCCCGAAACCCTGCGCGCGCTCCCGCGCCAGGCGGACCAGCCTGCGCATGCGCCGCGGGTGGATGCGCGTGCGCAGACCGCACGGTGGCTCGGGTATGCGCTTCGCCCAATGCGCGCTCCCGCGCCAGAATTCTATGCCTTACTCCTTGTCTCGGAACACCCGCAACCGACTGACGTGCAAATTTCTAGCCTCGGACGCCTTTTCCCAGCTTACAGAGGGTGGCAACCCGATCCTGCTCTGTCAACCGTCTTCCTAGCTGGTTCTCAGGGCCCAAGAAACCCCCTAGGACCGCGGCCCATGCCAGGGTCCCCAGGGAGAGTCTGCCCGGGCTTCGGCACAGGTGGCAGATTCTCAGCGCCCTCCGCCTGCACAGTCTCCCCCTCCCATCGATTTCTTTTCAATTTCGGCTTGGGTGGGAAGAATGTAGGTCGGTGCTCTGATGCTGCTGAGCGTCTTTGATTACAAATAATTGCAGAACCGGATTCATTGGCAAATAAGGCCATGGAGCCTTCCTTTGTGCTCCATCTCTGCTAGATTTCAGCCCCTCCCCCTTCCTCTCCTCGCCCACGATTTATAAAGAGCTTTGGTTCTCCCTGTAGCCGCTTCAGAGGATTGGAAAAGCAAATCCTCTTTTGTTCCTTGGCTTTTGAAAGCCTAGTCCCTAAAGAACAATGCAAAATGGCGGGATTTTGATGAAAGGTTTTTATCCCTACCACCACTACCTTCTTTCCCCCAGTGTTCATAACAAAATGAGCCGTTTATGCTCAACTTGTCCCGGGTTGGTTGTCATCAGCCTGAACCAGGTGTTGGGGTTCTTGTCTGCTCTCGCTCTGGAAAGCCAACAGTCCTAAAAGCAAATCGATTAAAACTTTGGTTCTTGCACTGCTGAGAAACTTTCATTGGTTTGAGGTCAGTTGTTTGGTTTTGAAAAGGTCTTCCTTGCTTCTTAAGGCTTTAGCCAGAAAAGATAACTGCTTTGAAAACAAACTGAATGAAACAAAAGTAGCCCTCTCTACTTAGGAATCAAATGGAAATTTTCAAAAAGCAAGATTACGTCCACCACCACCACCAGGGCTTCTCCGTGTGGCCTGACAATATTGGAAGAAGAGAGCTTTTTCAAAAGTATATATGGTTTAGTTTTGTTATTTGAAAGGTTTTTGTTTGGGTGGAAGGGGTTGTTTTGTTTTGTTTTCTTGGTTTGGTTTGGGTGGGTTGTTGTTGTTGTTGTTGTTGTTTTAATTCCCTGTGTAGCCCAATCAGGCCCCAAATTATGGATCCCCTGCCTTATCCTCCGGAGCACTGGGTTTACAAAACATGGGCCACACATCAGCTTATCATGTCTTAGCAACATCACAGAAGGACTGTTACGTTGCAAAAGTAAGGGTTTGATATATTACTATGTACACTTTTAAGAAAAACTGGGTGACATGAATCCTTACAAACTTCATTTACTTCATTTTAGCATTTATAGAATGCAGTGCATGTACCCAACATGGAGCTAGGTAATAAAAATGCAAGATATAAAGTACAAGGGCCACAGGGATCAGAGAAAGGAACTGTTAAAGTCAACCTTGAGTATGTGGGAGTGACTTGTGGAGAATGTAAAATCTAGTGTGAGAAGGTAGAGTAATAATAGGTTCACCGAAGTAACAGCAAACTGAGACAGAAAGCAAAACAGGAGGCTTTTGAAAAAATAGAAACTTTGTGTACAGAGGAGAAAAATATAAAAGATCTGCTAGAGAAATCTGCTCAACCCGGATCACAGAGAGCCTTTCAGGTCATATTAGCAACAAAGCTAATGAAAATTATAATAATTACACAATAAATCCGATCACCTCGGAGTCCTCAAGAGGGTTTTTATTTTTCCCTGGTGGTTACAGGTCCATTTTCTGTGGTCCCCTGTTTGGGTTAAGGCTATCTTATAGTGAGATGCTCTCTAACCCACTTCCGGTTGTCTTCCCTTGTCACTCATCCCCTTCTTTTCTCCCAGCCCTTTTGAGAAACAATTAGCTCCACCCTCACCACGCCCTCAAAGCGGCTTACAACCTCGGCGATGACCTCATCACCAAATCCAAGACCCTTTGGCTTTCTGAGCCCTCCGCAGGTGCACTCCCTTTCTCACCTCTCACCCGGCTTACCGCCAGTAAAGTGCCGTCAGCCTTCACTTGGTACCTGATAAGCTTACTCAGTCTTGCTGAAGCGAATGCAAAGTATTGAACTTTGATTATTAATATCTGAGTTTGAATTTGTAATTCTTCGTTCAACAGTTCTGCTTTAATGTCTAGCAGTACTTTGTCGTGGTAACAGTGTGGTTCTTAGGTTTGTTTTCTTCCCTGTTTTAAGCAGGGTCTTGCTGCACTGCCCAAACTGGCCTGGTTATCATTGTGTCTTAGCCTCCCAGTGCTGCACAGACAGGCTTGTATCACAATGCCACTCTTAGCTGGTAATATTAACATCAAAATATCTAAAATTTAACTTTCCCAGTTTACCATAAATTCTCCAAACTACTCTTCTGCGTCCTGTTCATAAACCTTAAACTCTCAGGAAAAAAAAAAAATCATACAGAATATCTTTACTTTTTTTTTTTCCCTTGCCCTCAAGATCTCAGTTCCTACATTCAAGAATCCTGCCTTCCCTCTCTGCTTTCCATCTTCTCTCTGTGCCTGTTGCGGAACACTGGGTCTGGTGCTTGTTTCTTCTACCCAGACCCTTGTAATCTGTGCACATAGCAATTCACATGTGGGATATTTTTAAATTGACAACTACAAGATGAAAGGATGGAAAAATACACCAAAAAAAAAAAAAATCAAAAGAGGCCTAGAGGCACTTGCGTGGTTCTGTGGCACAGCAGATTTCCTTGTGTAAGCCTCCGAGCTAAGCCCTGATTCATTCACCTTGACCCCTCTGTAACCTCCGCAGAGGGCTCAGGCACCAGGTGCTTCATTAGGACGGTGTTTGGTATCAGGTCTTAGAATTGAAAAGCTTTGGCCTAATTGTTGTTCTGGGTGGCTCTGGCTCTTTGTTCCCTCCATATGCTATAACAGAAGTTTCCTCTCTGAAGCATAGCTCTTCACTGGGTAGCTGTCTTGATTAATTCTAGTGTCACCATGTTGCTTACAGGAGAAAACTCAAACTTCTCCTGTGTCAAGCAAAAGCCATTTATGAGTTTCCTGTTGCCTTTCTAGCAATGCTTCCTCCAGGTTAAAGTAGAGCTTCCTTCTTATTCATAATGGCAGTGGAAAACATACAACTGGGGATAGCTAGGAAAAGATGTACATACGCATAGGCTTAGATGAAGTCTTAAGATACATGGTTTAATAGGAAGGCTTTAAATGCAGGTACCATTATAAAGCATAGACTATGTGCCTAGTTATGTGCTAAGTAACATTTATTCCAATTTTCTTTCCTTTTTTATTTTTGTTGTTTTGAGACAAGATCTCTCTACAGAGCCCTGGCTTTCCTAGAACTCACTATGTAGACCAGGCTGGCCTGGAACTCACAGAGCTACACCTGCCTCTGCCTCCTAAGTGCCGTGGTTAAGATTAAAGGCCTGTGTCTCCACACATGGCTTATTCCACTTTTTGAACAGTGTCATGGCATCCTAAATGAGACATGTCCCCTCTAGGATTTCATACACCCTTGGTCCCCAGTTTATGGCACTGTTTGGGGATGCTTAGGAGGTGAAGCCTTGCTGAAGGAAGTTCCCCATGGTGGGAGGGCTTTGAGTGCTTAAAGCCTCCCCTACCAATCTGCTTTGTGCTTGCAGTTGAGGATGTGAACTCCTTCCACCATGCCTACCACATATTGCCAAAATAAACTCCTTCCATAAGCTTGCTGTACCCATGTATTTTAGCACAGCCACTGATAACTCCTACAAATGCAATATATCTTTACCATTTGTTTTGATAGTAGCTAATGATTTTTAAAATGAGGATAATTACAGAAAACCGAGTTAAATCTTTAGTATACCAAAATATAAAAAGAACACTTAAAACTCAATAATAAAGTTTAGGAGCTAGAGAGATGGCTTAGTGGTTAAGAGCACTGACTATTCTTCTAGAGGTCCTGAGTTCAATTCCTAGCAACCACATGGTGGCTCACAACCATCTGTAATAGGGATCCCATGCCTCCTTCTTGTGTGTCTGAAGATAGCTACAGTGTATTCATATACATAAAATAAATAAATAAATCTTAAAAAAAAACACCCAATGTCAACACCTATTACCCTCCCCCATCTCTCTCTCTCTCTTTCTCTCATACATACACACACACATACACACACACAAGAAATTGTCACTCCTGGTAGGAAACGATGCTACAGCTACTTTGAAAGACACTTGACCTATTTTTATTTTTATTTCATTTGTTTTATAAGACTAAACATACCCTTATTTTGTAATGAAGCAATCATGCACTTTGGGAAACATATCTACACAGACTCCCGCACACAAATGTTCCTAGCAGATCCCTTCAAGACACAAAACTTGGATGCAACTAAGATACTCTTCCCTGAGTGAGTGGAAAGGTGAACTGATGGTATTCAAATAAAAAAGAAATGAACTTTCAAACCAAGCAGGGAACAAGGGATGGTGCGGTGGGCCTATTGTCCCAGCCCTCCAGAAGTTGCAGCAGCAGAATGGCAAGTTGGAGGCCAACCTAAGTTACAAAGTGAATTCCAGTCCAGCCTTGGCTATGTGGCAAGAGCATATCTCAAAGACTGAGAGAAAGAGAAATGGAGGAAACGTACCCTACAGGAAACTGCCTTACGGTGATCGCAACCTGCTGCTGTGTCCCACCGTGAATCCTGTCCTAGTTATTTCTCTGGCTTTTAGGGCTTCCCTAATATTACTCAGCTCAAACTCAAAAAACATAGGAATCAGTGGCTCTAATTCTCTTTCTTCTTTTTTTTTTTTTTTTTAAGGACATTATTGTATTTATATGAGTATATTGTAGCTATCTTCAGACACACCAGAAGAGGGCATCACATCCTATTATAGATGGTTGTGAGCTACCATGTGGTTGCTGGGATTTGAACTCAGGACCTTTAGAAGAGCAGTCAGTGCTCTTACCCACTGAGCCATCTCGCCAGCCCTGGCTCTAATTTTCTATTTGAGACACTCACTGTGACAGTCTTCATTAAAGCAGCAAAAGTAAGGCACGCACATTTGTTTGATCATCCATTTCTGTGATGAGATTTTTGAGAATTTTGAGAAGTATTTGATGGCATGTTGGAATTACTTATACAGACCAGAGTGCCTCCCGGGAAGACTGCACCAGCCTGGCGAGGTATGAGAATGTCTATTTCCTGCTACTTTAACCAGCACTAGATGTTTTATGATACTAACTGTAGCGCGCTACCTCGCCGATAAGGAGCACGCCACACTCAGGATTCTTCTGACAGCAATTTATTGTTACAGCTCTTTTAGATGGCATGAAGTAGAAGGACCCCGAACGCCGAAACCCCGCGGCTTATATAGATCTCTGGGAGACGTGCAGATCCCTCATTGGCTCTAGCCTTAGTGCCTAATTAGCATACTAAGTTTCGCGCCTTGCGCAGGCGCACATTCAAGCAGGGCTTCCGAGAAGAACCAGGAAGCAGGAAGCCGGCGCCATCTTATAATGGCAAGTGCGGCTCCTAACAACTAACAATTACAGTGTGTGTGTGTGTGTGTGTGTGTGTGTGTGAGAGAGAGAGAGATTTAGTTGTTACAGCTTCTCCAACAATTATTCTGCTATAAAGATCTGAAAAATATGCAGATATGGTCCTACTCAACATATGTTTCCTCTCCCAACACTCACTGCAGACTTTCTGGTTAAGGTTCACATGTATAGAAAAATTCTTCCAGGAAGAAAAATTGTCTGCCATGGAAAGACCTTTTCTGGTGCTCAGAAGGCAGACTTCCCAAAGGACAAAGGAAACAGGGGTGCTAACAGGACAGTCTTCAGCAATGAGGGGAAGTTGGGAGCCATGTAAGTCTACAGCGGACTGCTTTCAGCCATGTGTGTTTCCAGCCTTAGGAAAAGTCACATTTCCATGTATGTCTTTTATGGTTTGAATGAGAATGGCCCCTATAAGCTCATATGTTTGAATACTTGGTCCCCAGTTGGTGGAACTGTTAGAGAAGGACTAGGAGATATGGCCTAGTAGAGAGGATATGTCATTGGGGATGGGTTTTGAAGTTTCAAAAGATCCCTGCCTTTCCCAGTGTGTCTCACCCTCTCTGCATCCTACTTGGGAATCAAGATGTGAGTTCTCAGCTGTTCCTGTCACCATGCCCTTGTTCCACCATCATGGACTCTAACCCTCTGAAACCATAAGCCCAGATTAAACACTTTCTTTTATAAGGTGCCTTGGTCATGATATATCACAATAACAGAAAAGTAACTATGGTGGGCTTAAATATCATAACTCCTGTTAGAGACACCAACAGCTTTGTAGTTAAAGTTGACAGTGAAACTTTATACCAAGCCCATGATATAAGACCCGCTTTGGTCCTCTGTAGGCTGTGAGGACATCAACATTGCCCTTAGAGAACACTGGTCCTTTCGGTTGTTACCAATACCACCAGAAGAGAAAGCATACTGAGGGGTTCAGAAGCAGAGAAGCAGTGGTCAACTTACAGGCAACTGTGAGGGAAAAAAGAAAAAAAGAAAAAAAAAAACCCTCTCTAAAAATATAATTGAAGGGCTGGAAAGTTGGCTCAGTGGTTAAAGTCACTTTCACTTTGCATTTTTATAATGTGAGTCTTCATTGCTAATGTCTCCTCACTTGACTCTGGTAATGTATTTATTTATATTCAGTCATAAAGTATTTACTGAGCAAGACATAGTGGCTCACAACTTTAATCTCAGCACTTGGGAGGCAGAGGAAGTTGTAAATTCAAGGCCAGCCTGTTCTACATATACATAGTGAGACCCTGTCTCCAAAAAAAAAAAAAAAGCTTTTTAAAGTTTATTGAAAAACTTTTTTTTTTTTTTTTTTTTTTTTTTGCTAGATTTTGGAAGTTCAGGACATAAGAAAGTGAAGAACACACAAATCTCTGCTTTTTTTTTTTTTTTTTGGAAGGGGGGGGGTTCCCGTTTTTAATTTATTTAAGATCTCCTTACAATTTCCAAAGAGATAATACAGAAGCTACAGACTTGGTTTCTAAGAAGTGGCTGGAGTTGAAAGTGTGCTGATGGCGCCCTTACAGGAGTAAGACGTACTCGGGGGCACGTCAGCATTCCTGCAGAATAAGCATGAGTTCTCTTTCCTCCCGCTGGGATGTTCTCACTGCTCTTTGATGTATTTTCCACGTAGAAGATACGGAGCCTGAAAGTCATCCACGCCAGAACCAAAGGCTAATGGCCACATTCTTCTCTTAAAGAATGTGAGGGAGAAAACAATTCCTAATCCAAAACCAGTACCTAGCTTCACTATCGTGTCGGCCATGCTTTCGTGTTCCCCACACACAACTCCAGTGTTCCTCATGGCCGGCCCTGCGCTCTGACTGATGGCAAATCTCTGCTTTCATGGAGCATTTTAGTGACAGTCTCCAGGGAGAACTAAAACCAACACAGCCCCTATCTATGCATTACCCATTTGGGAGACCAGTCATGCTTACTTACTGTCTTAGTCAGGGTTTCTATTCCTGCACAAACATCATGACCAAGAAGCAAGTTGGGGAGGAAAGGGTTTATTGAGCTTACTTCCACATGGCTGTTTATCACCAGAGGAAGTCAGGACTGGAACTCAAGCAGGTCAGGAAGCAGGAGTTGATGCAGAGGCCATGGAGAGATGTTTCTTGCTGGCTTGCTTTCTCCTGGCTTGCTCAGCCTACTCTCTTATAGAACTCAAGACTTCCAGCCCAGGGATGGCACTACCCGCCTTGATCACTAATTGAGAAAATGCCCCACAACTGGGTCTCATGGAGGCATTTCCCCAACTGAAGCTCACTTCTCTGTGATAACTCCAGCCTGTGTCAAGTTGACACACAAAACTAGCCAGTACAATTGACCCCTTGTCAACTTGACACACAAACACATCACTATTAAGCCTCAACCCTTATGTTCTTATTCATGCCCAAGATCTAAAGTCCCACAGTCTTTACATATTAAAAGTTTAATTAATTTAAAATGTCCAATATCTTTTAAAATTCAAAGTCTCTTAACTGTGGGCTCCACTAAAATACATTCTTCTTTCAAGAGGGAAAAATATCAGGGCACAGTCACAATCAAAAACAAAACCAACTGGGATCCAACTCACAATCTTCTGGGCTCCTCCAAGGGCTTGAGTCACCTCTCCAGCTCTGCCCTTTGTAGCACACATCTTGTTTTCTGGGCTGCAGATGCCTGTACTTCACTGCTGCTGCTGTTTTTGGTGGTAATTCATGGTACTGGCATCACCAAAACACTGTCATCCGTTGCAACTAGGCTTCACCAATAGCCTCTCATAGGCTCTCTTCATGGTGCCAGGCCTCAACTCCTTTGCATGACCCCTTCAGTCCTGGGCCATCAATTGCAACTGAGGCTGCACCTTCACCAATGGCCTTCCATGACCTATCACTGTGTTAAGCCTCAACTGCTCTTCAAGACCCTTTTGTGTTGTCAAAACCAGTACCACCTGGGTGACTCTTACACATTACCAAGTCCTGCTGCAGCACAAAGTACAACCTTGGCTATCTCTGGAACACAACCTCTTTGTGCTCTCAGAAAACACTCTCCAGAAGATGTCACCTCAATGATGCTGGTCTCTTCTTAATCACCACTAATTTCTTAGCTCCAGCTAACCAGCATCAATAGTCCCAGCAATGCAAAGTTTTCACTTTAGTAGTTCTGGTATCTTGTTAATCACAGCTGATACTTCAGCCCCAGCTAACCAGAACCACAGAATCTTCACAATCAAAACAACATGGCCCTGATAAGAGTCTTTAATCTTCCCACTGAAATTTCACAAGCCAGGCCTCCATCTCTGCACCGCTCTCAACATGATCTTCCAAGCTCCCACAGAATATCCCATAGAGTTCTTAACAACCAGTGGTTCTTCTAGCTCAAAGTTCCAAAGTCCTCCCACAATCCTCCCCAAAACATGGTCAGGTTGTCACAGGAATACCCTACTACGCTGGTACCAATTTGTCTTAGTCAGGGTTTCTATTCCTGCATAAACATCATGACCAAGAAGCAAGTTGGGGAGGAAAGGGTTTATTGAGCTTACTTCTACATGGCTGTTGATCACCAGAGGAAGTCAGGACTGGAATTCAAGCAGGTCAGGAAGCAGGAGCTGATGCAGAGGCCATGGAGAGATGTTTCTTGCTGGCTTGCTTTCTCCTGGCTTACTCAGCCTGCTCTCTTATAGAACCCAAGACTTCCAGCCCAGGGATGGCACTACCCCAGGGATCACTAATTGAGAAAATGCCCCACAGCTGGATCTCATGGAGGCATTTCCCCAACTGAAGCTCACTTTTTTGTGATAACTCCAGCCTGTGTTAAGTTGACACATAAAACTAGCCAGTACACCAACTGAAGCTCCTTTCTCTGTGATAACTCCAGCCTGTGTCAGGTTGACAAACAAAACTAGCCAGTACACTTACCCTTACACTTATTTTAGGATACTATTGAAATCAGTTTAGATAATAGCTTTGTTAACTAGAGGAAACGCTATGCTACAGAAATGGCTCAGTGAGTGTGTTGGTTTTAATAACGTAGCATAAAAGTCCCAAGCTCACTTTGGGATGTCAATCCCACTAAAACCCAATCCCTGGGCTCACTAAGGTCAGGGCCTGAAATCCTACCAATCTGTATCCTAGAAATCTCTATCCTGGAAAACTCTGCCCCCAAGAAAGCCAATATAAAGGCTGTCTCCCGCTCCGTTCTGCAGCTTCCCTCCTGAGAACAGGTAGCACCTTATTGTCTCTCCTGATAAATCTCTGGGTGAGGTTTGTTGTATAGGGGGACTTTGTGGTAATCCTTGCTCCTGAATGGCAGAGTATCTTTCCATTCAGAGCTGTAACACTTCCACTGGGAAAACTTTCCCCCTCAGTTTTACAAATAATAGTTACAAATAAGAATGGCCCCCATGGGCACATATATTTGAATGTTTAGTCTTCAGGAAATGTAATTCTTTGAAAGGATTACAAGGATTAGGAGGTGTGGCTTTGTTGGAGTGGGTGTGGTCTTGTTGGAGTGGGTGTGGTCTTGTTGGAGTGGGTGTGACCTGGTTGGAGTGGGTGTGGTCTGGTTGGGGTGGGTGTGGCCTTGTTGGAGGAAATGTCACTGGGAGGTGGGCTTTGATGTTTCAAAAGTCTTTGCTAAGTCCAGTCTCTCAATCTCTGTCTCTCTGTCTCTGTCTCTGTCTCTGTCTCTCTCTGTCTCTCCACACCCCCGTGTGTGTGTGTGTGTCTCTCTGTGTGTGTGTGTGTGTGTCATGTTTGTCTTTCTCTCTCTCTCTCTCTCTCCCTCTTCCTCTCTCTCTCTCTCTGTGTGTGTGTGGGTGGGTGTCTCTGTGTGTTTGTCTCTTTCTTTCTCTCTCTGCCTACATATCAGGCTATAGCTCTCAGCTGCTGCTCTAGCACCCACCTGCATGCTGCCACGTTCCGCACCATGATGATAATGGACTAAACATCGGAAACTATAAGCAACACCCACTCCCCTCCCCAGGTAAATGCTTTCGTTCCTAGAGCAGCCATGGTCATGGCGTCTCTGCACAACAACTGAGCAATGATTAATACTGTAGGTAAAGTATTTGCGGGACAAATGTGAAGACCAAAGTTCAGATCCCCATAACCCGTATTAAGGTGAGCATATGTAACAGCGGAAGGAGCCAGAGACAGAAGAATCTCTGGAAGCTTGTGAGCCTAAGCGCTTGCTTAGTGTGTGCAGCAGTGGACAAGAGACTATCTCAAACAAGGTGGGAGGTGAGGACCTCCACGGATGTGTAGCATATTCTTCTGCTCACACCCATGTACACGTGCAAAGCTTTAAAAAATGAGCAAAAGCTTTCCTCAGAGATGTTGGCATGAGCTACAGTGTCTTCAAAGGTTTTGAGCCAGTGGAATGGCTCAACCTTGCCTCTGACTCTTGCCTCTGAGCCTGACAACCTGAGTTCAATCCTTAGAACACATATGATAGGAGTAAAGAGCCACCTCCTCATCCCGGCAGTGGTGGCGCACGCCTTTAATCCCAGCACTTGGGAGGCAGAGGCAGGCAGATTTCTAAATTCAAGGCCAGCCCGGTCTACAGAGTGAGTTCCAGGACAGCCAGGGCTATACAGAGAAACCCTGTCTGGAAAAAAAAAAAAAAAAAAGAGAGCCACCTCCTCAAAGTAGTATTCCTCTGTTCTCTGTGTGTGGGGCATGGCATATACATGCACACACACCCATATGCAGAAACACATTCTTTTTAAATAATTTAGTATTAATGGAGTTCTGTAATCGTATCAATGAGAAAGACTTGATGGGCTGATTTAAGTTTTAAGTTTCTTATGTTTAGTCAGCTTGTATGTAACTTACTATGTGTTTTTCCTTGTTTTCATTTTATGTGTATGGGAGTTTTTCCTACATGCATGTCTGTGCACCATGTTCATACAATGCCCATGGAGGCCAGAAGAGGACGTCAGCTCCCCTGGGCCTGGAGTTACAAATGTTTGTGAGCTGCCATGTGGATGCAGGAAACTGTAGCCAGTGCTCCTAACTGCCCAGTCATCCCTACAGCCCCTAATTTACTATTTAAAAAATTGGGATTTGTATTTCTTTTTCTGCAACCCAATGAGTTACTCTCTCTAGACTTTTGATATACTTTTAAATCATTCAGCAAGATATTTTTTTTTAGAGAGTTGAGAAACTGGAGAACTGATGTTGGGATATAAAGTGAATAATAAATAAATAAAAATTTAAAACACAGTTGAGAAACTAACAATCCTTACCATTAACTGCCATAGTTGACATTTACTATCTGTTAATGGGATCTGGAGATTAAGCCAAGTCTCTCACACATGTTAAGCCCATATTCTTTCGGGGATATACTTTGGATTCTTTTGTAAGTCTCCCTTGCCTTTGAAAGAAATAGCCTACAAACAATTCTTCTCAATTATCTCTCCCAAATTTAAGAACTAAAGTCTAAATAATCAGATGATTGAAGTTACTATTCTTACAAGTCAAAACTTTCTTTGAATTTACTAAGATAGACACAAGTTCAGCCAGACTTGTCAAGGTCTTTCTTTCTTTCTTTCTTTCTTTCTTTCTTTCTTTCTTTCTTTCTTTCTTAATAATTTTTTTATTTTACATTGATTGGTTTTTTTGCTTGCATGTGTGTGTGTATGACAGTTTTGAATCCTCTAGAACAAGAATTACAGACAGTTGCAAACTGCCACATGGGTGCTGGGAATTGAACCCAGGGCCTCAAGAAGAGCATCTAGTGCTCTAAACCACTGAGCCATCTCTCCCACCCCCCTGATTAGGCCTTTCTAACAGTCTCCAACTTTTAATTAACTTAAAACTGTGATGGGAACAAATTTAGGAGAAAAATAAAAGCACGTGTATCTTTCTGAAGTCCTGAATTTCTATGCTAGTAATTAATTTAATATTGTTGTTACAAATCTAAACCCTTTTGCCCTGATTTGTGAGTCTAGCACTGAAGCTGAGGGTCCTTTCTTTTCTCTCCTGGATGAAATGTTATTGTTCATCAGCAGAGGGCACTGGAGTGACGCTGCATGACGCAACAGCAGGAAGACAGTGTGGGCGCCAGCTTTTTCTTCTCTCTAGTATGTGTGTAGTCTAGGTGTGCGTGCATGCGTGCGTGTTTGTGCGCATGTATATGCAGACACATGTGCACATCCAAGGTGGAGGGAGGCTGATGTCAGTGTCTTCATCTGCTGCACCCTGCCTTTTATTTTAGACCTTTTTTTTTTTTTTTTTAAGATTTATTTTAGTTTTTACTCATGTATGTGTGTGTGCACGATGGATGTGTGGGTGGCTACCCCCAGTGACCAAAGGGATCAGAGCCCTTGGAGCTGGACTTACAGGCAGTTGTGAGTGGCCCGATGTGAGTGCCTGGAATTGAACTTGGGTGCTTATAGATATGGAAACATAATTCAAACTCTTAACTACTGAGCCATCCCTCCAGCCCCATTCTTTGGTTGTTGTTGTTGTTGTTGTTTTGTTGTTTTTTGTTTGTTTGTTTGTTTGTTTGTTTTGAACAGGGTTTCACTATGTAGCTCTGACTGTTCTGCAACCCACTGTGTAGACCAGGCTAGTCTCTACCTGGCTCCCAAGTCCTAAGATTAAAGGCGTGTACACTACTCCTGGCCCTATTCTTATTCTGCAGCACAGGAAACTGACTCAGGAGCCCCAAGTGTGCCCTCAAGCTAACCTCCCACTCCTTGAGGCTGCTTTCATGCAAGAGGCCAGATGCATTCATTTACATATGACCGACATTTCTACAGATTAAGTCTGCCTGCTTCTTCTCTCCAGCCGTGGTGACCCACTTTTCCCTTCACCTCTAATGAGTCTCCTTACCACTGGCCGGGTGTGTGGCTGTGTTAGTCGTAGACATATTCTCCATCGAGGGGTCTCAGTCTCAGGTGTGGACGTTCATAGCTCCTTTCTTCTTCCTTGGTGGCCTGAGTCCTTAGTCCTGACCCTAGAGAAAGCAATTGTTCCTCCACACTAGGTGCATCCCCGTAAACCTCTATTAGTATTGATGTACCTCTAACGCAGCTAAGAATCCTTCATAGTAAGTCTCCTCTATTCAAAGGGGGTGTACATCTAGGGTGGTAGTGCATACCTATAAACTAGGCCTAGGCTAATGGAGCTCCTGTGAGTTTCAGGCCAGCCTGGTCTACATAACAGGTTCCTCACCAACCAGAGACGCATAGTGAGACCATATATCAAAGGCGGGGTGGGGGTGGAGTTGAGCTGGAAAAATACAGGCAAGTCTAGTGCTACTCCTGTAAGTCTAGATACTTCTGGAAGGCAAGGGGTTTGCTTGAGTCTAGGACTTAGCTGAAGGTTATCCTGAGCAGCAGAGTGAGACATTGTCCAAAAAGGAGACTCTTCTCCTAAGTAATGCCATGCTGTAGAAATATACCTTTGTTCACGCACACACTACTAGTACAATGCTTTCATTAAAAGGATTTTATTTCTTGGCTAAGTTGCCATGTGTTTGTCAATCATGGACCATTGTAATACACCTAGGACAGTCATTAAGGTTTCAGTCTCCTCTCTGTTCTTACACATTCCCAGGATAATTACTGAGTATAGCCTTACAAACCAATTTATTTTTAACTTCAAGAAAATTCTAGGGCTGGAGAGATGGCTCGTAGTTAAGAGCATCCGTTGTTCTCGAAGAGAGCCAAAATTTGGTTCCCAGCATCCACATGGTGGCTTACAACCATCTGTAATGAAACTCTTGTTTCAGGGAACGGCACCAGGTGCACATATGCATGCAGGCAAAACACTCATGCAAATAAATAAATCTAAAAATAAATGTTGAAAAAGAGAATTCTACTGTCTTCTATTCTGATAATGTTCTGAAGTGTTTCTTGTTAAAGAGGAGATCACCAAGGTAAATGATCTGTGACTCTCACAGCAAAGGCCCATGACAGTTACTTTAAACACTGATACTCCAGGAAAATTCCAGAATCCTGCTGCTTAGAATGACTTTTCCCAACTAAAGAGGTGTACTCATCCTTACATTACTGGAAAATCTTACTGACTAGGAATCACAAAATAAAGAGTAAACAGGTCCTACCTACACTGGTTAGATCAAGACGTCTGGGTGATGACCTCATCCAAGACTTGTGAAACCAGATCTCTGTGCTTGGACCCAGAGACCTGATGATTCGGGCTGTGTGCTTTTATTTTTTTATTTTCCAAGATATTTTCTTTCTGAGTGGTTGTTTTGAATGGCTTTTGAATTAACCTTGATAGCCATAGGTCTGTATTCATACCTATTCTGCATAAGTACCTATTTTTCATAAAGCTTCTTGCATTCTTTGCCCCTTGTCCATAACTTGGGGCTAGAGAAATCAAGAGCCCTTACCTTGCTGTTTTTGCTGTTTTTCCAGTTCCACCCACAGGACTGCTCACAGCTGTGTATAACTCCAGTTCTTGGGGAACTATTATGTCACAAAACTTTTACTGAGAAGATCACACACACACACACACACACACACACACACACACACACACACACACGATAGGGAGCCCATGACAAACTACAATACCACCAAAGTCCAGCTTGGTGAACCAATGAATCTTACCAGGGTTACTTACAGGAATATGGGTGAGGGGTCGCTTACAGGAGCAGAAACGACTCAAAGACAGCTGCATCACCAAAGCCCAGCCCAGTATGGGTGACAGTTCACAAAAGCTGGGAGCCTGGAACACACTGCACAGCCTGAGGCAACTCAACACGTTGGCCAGTGTCCTTTTGAAGTAACTCTGGTCTTAAACCTTTTCCAGGCAGCGTGGCTGGTTTCTGCTTCATCCAGGCTGGGCTGGTCTCAGAATTTTCTTGGCAGGTTGGCTTTTTTGAGTCTTTTTTTCAGCTTGTCATGTCTGAGAATGAATCTCAGCAGGTGGCTGTGGGGTGGGATGGGAGGGAAGATTCCAATATACATATTGGAGGAAAAAACTGCATTTGTTGTTGTTGTTGTTGTGTTTGGTTTCTTTGAGACAAGGTTTCTTGTGTAGCCCTGGCCATCCTGAAACTCACTCACAGCCACCAGGGGTGGTAGCACATGCCTTTAATCCCAACAGAGACAGGCAGATCTCTGAGTTCAAGACCAGCCTAGTCTACAGGGTGAGTTCCTGAACTACCAAGAATACACAGAGGAAACCCTACCTAAGAAAAACAAACCCAACAAACAAAGAACCAAACAGTCTAGACAATAAATGGGCTACTAGAGAGTCCTCAAAAGATGAAACACATATATACACATGACAATAAACATAGGGAATATGTTTAACCTCACTGGGTGTCTGCTGCGGTAGGCTTGATCATGCTGTTGTTTGGAGGAATACACACTCTGAGACTTTGGACTAGAAAAGCAGTTGGACATTTTAAGCGGGGCTTTCTTGGCTGTCCTAGTAGGAGCATAGAAGACAGTGGTGTTGAGGCTTATGTGGCCCAGCTCAAGAGGTTTCAGAAGGGAAGACTTTGAGTATCCAGTACCAATTCAAAATTTAGTATTTTAGAAACTTAGTATGGCCTACCAATCACTCATGCGATATTTTGGCAAAGACTGTGGCTGGTTTTTGCCCTTGTCCTAAAATTCCGTCTAAGGCTAAACTGGGGAGTTTTGAATGTGTACATACCATTGGCAGAAATTTCAGTCTAGTATTGACTGTGTTCCTTGGTTATCTGTAGTAATTCTTATGCAGATCTACAATGAGGGAAAGGAGCAAATGGGGCTAGGAGGAATACAAAATGTAGAGCTGAGGAGAAAAGGAGTGCCAGGAAACCTAGTGCTGGAGCCAAGACCAGTGGTCAAGGAGATAAAGGTTAAAGAAAAGCCTGATGCTAAGTGGAATAGAGGAGTGGTGACCTCAGGGCAAGACCGCATCCACCTAAGCTTCCAGCTGGGGCAAAGGAATTAAGGGAAACCATAAGCATTGAAGGGAACCATCAGCCACAGACAGCTGGAGCAGATGTAATTGAAAGAGGAGGCCAAGTTCCAGCCCCAGCAAGCAGGAGAACCTGGCAACTTCAGCCATATGGTTCTGTCTTTAGAGACAAGGACACAAGAAAGGGGCTGTGGAATCTCTCTCCATGGCTAAGGAAAGCTGCAGAGGCCAGGCGTATGTCCTTTCGTGAAGGCCCAGAGAGGCCATTGTGAAAAGCTGTGTAGGTGAAGCCTGGATTGCCTTGGAGACACCAAGATATTGGAGATGCCAGACTCATGAGATACAGCCCAGTAAAGGTACAGACTGGATGTAGAACCAGCCCAAGAGGGAGAAGTGTGCCGCAGTTAACAAAGCTGAAAGGAGCTGGAGATCTGAAGAACACTTTAACGTCAGACATGGAGATGCACAACGTAGAGTTTGCGCAGCTGGTTTTCAGTCTTGCTTTGGTCCAGTATTTTCTCACTATGCTCCTTTTTGGAATGGTCATGTATATCCTGTTTCATTGTATGTTGGAAGTATGTGAACTGTAGACGTACTTTTTGGGCTACTTTATTGGGTTCTTATATCTACCACCCTTCCAACCTTTATTCTACCCTAATCCCTTCCGAACCCCCAACACTAGGTAGAAAAGAAAGATTAAGGGGAAATGGGGTATAGACCGCTTTAGACTCTTTCCTGCTGAGTAGGGGGCATCAAGTTCCCTGGGGCAAGTCCAGTCTCCATCATCAGAATATCTTCAACCAGCAAACCAACAAAACAATTTGGCAATCCAGCAATCCAGCAATCCAGAAATTCAGAAATTCAGAAATCCAGCAATCCAGCAATCCAGCCATAGCAAACGCAGCAGCAGCACCTAGAAGCCAGGACCACCAGCAGCAGGGGGAGCAGCAGCAGCTGACACAGTCCCTCTTAGGGCTATCAAATTTATACCCTCTCAAGAGCCCCCAGAAGTCTAAACTATCTGTAGCTGGTAAAAATCACACCCCTCCTAAATAGTGAGCCGATCATAATCAGCTGCTGTGGATAACCTGAAGCAGTCCCACTTCCCACACCTGGGGTTAAAACACAACCATATTTCCATAAAACAACTGGCTTTTTAAGGAATCCAAGTCTTCACTACAGTGATCTGCTTTTTGAGGGTTTTTTGGGGTTTTGTTTGTTTGTTTGTTTGTTTTTGGGTTTTGTTTTGGTTTGGTTTGGTTTTTGGTTTTTCGAGACAGGGTTTCTCTGTGTAGCCGTGGCTGTCCTGGAACTCACTCTGTAGACCAGACTGGCCTCGAACTCAGAAATCCACCTGCCTCTGCCTCCCAAGTGCTGGGATTAAAGGCGTGTGCCACCACTGCTCGGCCCTGCTTTTTGATTTTTATTTTACAGGGGTTTACAGTTAAGAGATTGCCCTGAATCTCAGAAGAGATTTTGGACTTTTAAACCATGTTAAGACTGTTATAGACTATGAGATTTTTGAAGTTGGACTGGATGCATTTTGCACTATGTTATGGCTGTAAGCCTATGGAAGCAAAGGAGTGGAATGTGATGGTTTAAATAAGATCACCCCACATACACACACACACATACACATACCAAGAAGCTCTTAAAGAAGTGTTCAAAGTCCTTAGTCATCAGGGAAATGCAAATCAAAACAACTCTGAGGTTCCATCTTACACAGATCAGAATGGCTAAGGTCAAAAACTCAAGAGATAGCACATGCTGGTAAGGATGTGGAGCAAAGGGAACAGTCCTCCATTGCTGGTGGGAGTGCACACTTATACAACTATTATGGAAATCAATTTGGCATTTTCTCAGAAAACTGGGAATAGTTCTACCTCAAGATCCAGCTATACCAGTCCTGGGCATATACCCAAAAGATGCTCCAACATCTCACAAAGATATTCACTCAACTAAGTTCATAGCAGCTTTATTCATAATAGCCAGAAACTGGAAACAACCTAGATGTCCCTCAACTGAAGAATGGATAAAGAAAATGTGGTACATCTACACAATAGTATTCAGCTACTAAACCAAGACATCATGAGTTTTACAGGCAAAGGGATGGAACTTGAGAATATCATCCTGAGTGGGGTAACCCAGACCCAAAAGGACATGCATGGTATGTACTCACTTATGAGTATATATTAGCCATAAAACACAGGTACCATGCTACACTCCACAGACCCAAAGAAGCTAAAAAAGAAGGAAGGCCCAAGTGAGGAAACTTGAATTTTACTTAGAAATAGGAATATGGCCATAAAAAAGAATGGAAATCTGCAACTGAGGGGGGGGAGGGGGGGGGGGGGAGGGCACATCTCCAGGATGAGAAAGAGACCTGGGATAAGGGAGGTGCCCAAGAATCAATGGGGGTGACCTTAGCTATGACTCCCTACATTGGGGATGTGGAACCTGAAGAGGCCACCTCTTGTTCCCAGACAAGAACCCCAGCGGAGCAATAGAGATGCCAACCCACTCACAAAACTTTCAACCCATACTTTATCCCATCTACAAGTAATACAGACAAGAGGGAAGAAGCAGAGACTGAGGGAATGGCCAACCAATGGCCAACCTTGCGACCCATCCCACAGGTAAGCACCAGTCCCTAACACTATTAATAATACACTATTATGCTTGCAGACAGGAGCATGTTGTCCTCTGAGAGGCTCCATCCAGCACCTGACTCAGACAGATATAAACATCCACAGCCAAACAGTGGATGGAGCTAGGGGATTCTTATAGGAGGAAGGATTGTGGGTCTTGAAGGGGATAAGAACTCTACAGGAAGACCAACAGAGTCAGCTAGTATCCTTGGGGCTCACAGAGTCTGAATCGCCAACCAAAGAATATATACAGGCTGGACCTAGGCCTCCCTGCACATATGGAGCAGATGTACAGCTTGACTTTTATGTAGGTCCTGAACAATTGGAACAGAGGGCTATCCCCAAAGCTGTTGCTATGTTGGGATATGTTCTTCTAGCTGGGCTGCCTTGTCTGAGGAAGCACCTAACCTCACAGAGACTTGGTTTGTTTGTTTGTTTGTTTGTTTGTTTGTTTGAGACAGGATTTCTCTGTGTAGCCCTGGCCGTCCTGGAACTCACTCTGTATACCAAGCTGGCTTGAACTCAGAAATCCGCCTGCCTCTGCCTCCCAAGTGCTGGGATTAAAGGCGTGAGCCACCACCGCGCGGCTCCTCACAGAGACTTGGAGTGCCAGAAAGAATAGATACCCAGGGGTCCCTCACCCACTCCAAGGAGAAGGGAATGGAGGCATGGGGGAAGGATTGTGGAAGGGGATGACCAGGAGTGGGTAGTGAGCAGGCACTAAAGTAAATAAGTAAAAAAATAAGTAAAAAAAAAAAAAAAAAAGATAGATAGATAGATAGATAGATAGATAGATAGATAGATAGATAAGATTGGTCCCCATAGGATCATACATTTGAATGCTTAATAATCTCTGGAGTGAAAATTTGACAGGATTAGAAGAATTAGGAGGTATAGCCTTACTAGAGGAATCACGTCACTGGTGTGAGCGTTGAGGTTTCAAAAGCCTATGTCAGGCCCAGGTTCTTTTGTTTTGTTTTGTTTTGTTTTTTGTTTTTTGTGTTTTCGGGATAGGGTTTCTCTGTGTAGCCCTGGCTATCCAGGAACTCACTCTGTAGACCAGGCTGGCCTCAACCTTAGAAATCCACCTGCCTCTGCCTCCCAAGTGCTGGGATTAAAGGCGTGCACCACCACGGCCCAGCCCAGCACTCTCTCTCTCTCTCTCTGCTTGTAGGTCAGGATGAAGCTCTCAACTATTTCTACAGCATCATGCCTGCCTGCTGCCATGCTCTCCCCCCATGTTGATAATGGACTAAGCCTCTGAAATTCTAAGCTCCCAATTAAATACTTTCTTTTATAAACATTGCCTTGGTCATGGTGTCTCTTCACAGCAATGGAAGAGTGACTAAGAAAGAGTCCTAGACTCATTTATGTTGCTGTGATAAGCACCCTAACAGCCCAACAAAAGGGGCTTTATTTGATTTAGATTCTAAGTTGTAATCCTTTATTTCAGGTTTGCCAGGGCTTAAAGCATCACTTTCACTGTCAAGAGCAGAGAGAGAGAGTAAGTGTACAGGCCCCTGCCTGCTTCCCTCAGCTACCTTTCCTCTCTTATACTATTCACAGCCCCATGCCTAGGGAAGGGAGCCAAGCACAACAAGCTGGGTCCTCCAATTGTTGATTGTTGAAACAACACAGTTTCCCTCACACAAGCCTCCCGGCCGATCTGATCTTATGCTGGTAAGATAAGTCCTTACTAGCATACTGTTCCTAGGAGACGGTAGGTTGTGTCCAGTTGACAGTTAGAACTAAACATCACACTAACCATCAGGGAAATGCAAATCGAAACAACATTAAGATTTCACCTTACCCCAGTCAGAATGTCAGTCATTAAGGAAACAAATAAATGACTGCAAATGTGTGAGCACCAGAAACTCATATAGGCTGCTAGTAAGACTGCAAACGAGTCCAGCTCCTAGGGAAAGCAGTGTGGGGACTTCTCAAAACAAACAAAGAAAAAAAAACTAAAAGTAAACTTTCCATAGGACTCCTGAGCCATTTGGAAAAATACATGTTTCTCCAAACAACTCCAGGCTGTCCTACCACAGAGATAATTGCACATCAGCAATGAGTTTCTGTATGCACACCCTTCTCACCCGTGCACCACAGCTGGGGGGCTATGTACAAGATTCTGTTCAGTGGGTGATAATGAAAAGCTGAGATGTGACTCCAGGGAGGGCTTCTGGTGAGTATGAAATGGCTTGGTAAACCTGTCCCTGCATCCTATGCCTTTTCTTCCTTCCTGAAACTCAAATATGGCTCCCCAAAGAGTAGTCCTCTCCTGTCTGTGAGTAGACTAGACATCAGGCAAAGCTACAGCAGCCATCAGTTTTCCAGGGGCCATGACAACATTTGTTCTCCTCTTTACTTTTCCTATTCTTTCTCTTCTAGGGATTGAATCCGGGTTCTTAGATGTACTCTGCACGCACCCTTTCAGGAAAGCTCACCCTTTCAGGTACCTCAGCATCTTAACTTCTACATAAGAAAATCGCCCTGAGTCCTATGTTCACAGACTCACCACCACACTTCACCTAGCTTTTTCTTTTTTGTTTTTTTCCTTTTTTGTTGTTGTTGTTTTTTTTGTTTTTGTTTTTTGTTTGTTTGTTTTTTCGTTTTTTGAGACAGGGTTTCCCTGTGTAGCCCTGGCTGTCCTGGAACTCATTCTGTAGACCAGGCTGTCCTCAAACTCAGAAATCCACCTGCCTCTGCCTCCCAAGTGCTGGGATTAAAGGCGTGTGCCACCACCGCCCGGCTCCTTGCTACTTCTTAAATGAATACTGAGGACAGTAGTGAACATAGGATTGTATGAGAGGGTAATGGGTTAAAAAGAGAAAGAGACCTCAGAGCATAGTCTTGAGTTAGAGGAGAGAGAGACAGAGACAGAGACAGACAGAGACAGAGATAGAGACAGAGACAGAAAGTAACTGAAGAACTTTCAGGAGATAATGGTATGAAGACAATCGGTGTGAAAAAGAAAAGTCAGACAAACTAATGTATGTGCCAAGGTGTGGCTCAGCAGTTCAGAGCAGAGCGCTGCAATATAAATCAAACGAAAGGACTAATAGCTTAATCTATGTGACATCAAGAGTTTCTGTCCTAAGATGACGCACTGGGTGTATAGAGGGAGGAAAGTTGCTAAATAATGGAATGACACAAAGCTGCTACAAAAGGCTGGTGTTCCTTCCTTCCTAAACTACAGATTGAACACAAGGCCTTAGTATGTGCTGGACAAGCATGCTATACACTGAGCCACACATTCTAAGCCGTGTGTGTGTGTGTGTGTGTGTGTGTGTGTGTGTGTCTGTGTCTGTGTGTACACCATGAAGCTGTGGATTCTGTGGATTGAACTCAGGTCATTAGCTTTGGTAACAAGTGTCTTTATCTGCTAAGCCATCTTGCTGACCCCGGTAATTTTTTATTTTGAGGATGGATCTCACTAAATGGACTATGGGGGCCTTGAACTCACATTGTATCTCAGATGGGCCTTGAACTTATGATCCTCCTACATCAGCCTCTTGAGTAGGTAGGTGTGACAATATCGATCATGAACTTGACAGGCTCTAAAATCACCTGCGAGATAAACCTTCAGACAGACAGACACATCTTGGGTTAGCTAAAGTAGTAATACCTTAGCTATGGTATTAGTGGACAGGTAGCACTGTTAGCACTGCGTCAAGGGCTGAAGTCTTGGGCTGAATAAAAAGAACAACGCTAGTATAAAACCAGCATTCTTCACTCGCTCCCTAACCTTGGATACAATCTGACCTCAAGCTCCTGCCACAGAGATGTCCCTGCTGTGACAGGCTGAGCCCTTGAACTGTCATAAAGAAACCCTTCCTTAAGCTGCTTTTGTTGGGTTTGCTTGTTCCTTTCTTTGCTATTTGTCTATCTATCTATCTATCTATCTATCTATCTATCTATCTATCTATCTACCATTTTTGTGCTTTCTCACATACAAAACATAGGGCAGGGTAGAAACCCATGCATGTGAATGGGAGGGCACATGCACCCGTCTATACATGCAGAGACCAGAGAAGGATATCAAGTGTTCTGCATCGTCATGCTCCGTCATTTTGCTAGGCTGAATAGCCAGCCATCAAGTTCCTGGGACCTAACTGTCTCTACTCCCCAACACTAAGTGTTAAGGTTTGCTCTGTTGCTGTATATGCTAAACAGTGGTGCCCAAAGTCTGGTTGCCTCCCTGGGACCATGAGATCCTCCGTACACAAAGTGATGCTATGTAACCTTGCTGCTGCTGCTGCTGCTGCTGCTGCTGCTTCTTCTTCTTCTTCTTCTTCTTCTTCTTCTTCTTCTTCTTCTTCTTCTTCTTCTTCTTCTTCTCCTTCTCCTTCT
>JADRCD010208406.1:10693-26598 GCA_019843815.1 Montemys delectorum | reverse complement strand
TGTGTGTGTGTGTGTGTGTGTGTGTGTGTGTGTGTGTGTGTGTGTGTTTGAAAGTTTCTGAATTTGGATGCCAGGATGTGGCTTCAGTATGTGGTAACTGGGATTCGTGAAACAGGATGTTGCAAGAATACATGTCTTGCAAGTACACATAAGGAGTAAGTGCTCCTATCATTATATTGATTTTTTTTTCTATTTTATGTCTTCGTTTTCTTCTCTCCTTATATAAGGCTACAATGTCCAACAACTAGTGCTCCCAGGGTCTAAACCACCAACCAAGGAGTACACATGGAGGTACCTATGACTCCAGCCATATATGTAGCAGAGGATGGCCTTGTCAGGCATCAATGGGAGAAGAGGCCCTTGGTCCTGTGAAGGCTCAATATCCCAATGTAGGGCAATTTGAGGGAGGGGATGCAGGAGTGGGTGGGAGGGTGGGGGCACACCCTTATAGAAGCAGGAGGAGGGGGTGGGAGGGGGTCTCTGGGGGGGTAAATCAGGAAAGGGGATAACATTTGAAATGTAAATAAATAAAATATCCAATAAAAAAGAATAAAATAATTAATTAATACACATTCTGATGACAACATGTTGACTGCATTACAATTGTTTAAGATTTCTAAATATAGTGATGTTCACAAACACCACAAAGGAAAGCTTTGGAAAAAATTTCAAGGGTTTTGAACTCAAGAAATATGTGCAACCCATGGAAGTGAAAATGACAGATTTGTTCACACCTTTGAATGCTGAGGGTCATTAATTATGACTAATTCTTTTCGTTTTACAAAACAAGGGTCACGGCTTCTCTTTTATTTGTGAAAAAAACTGAATCTCAGTTAATGTTACACAGAACTAGTGAAGGCACCATCTCTCAAATATCCCAACTATCTTCTTACTTTATCACTGCCAAGATAATGGGCAGTGTTTGCTTGCCTGTACACAATTCCCTTGAATGGCTAAAACTCACTGTGTTTTCATAGCCTCTGCATCAGTGGTCTCCATAGTAGTAGCATCAACACTGGTTCTGAACCTTTTAAATGCTTCAACCCTTTAATACGGTTCCTCATGTTGTGGTGATCCCCAAGCATAAAATTATTTCTGTTACTACTTTCATAATTTTAGAAGTGTTATTAGATTTCCCAAACTAGTGTCAAGGAGATAAGTGTTGCAGAGGCCAGTGTCTTCCAGACTCAACAAATGGTTAAACAGTTATTGAGTCTTTGCAGTGACTATCTTAACAATTTTCCATTACATACATCCATGGTGAGACTATTAACAAGATATGAAGTGATAATGATCATACCACACAGATCAATCAGTAGTGTACTTCCCCGTGCTTAAAATATATCAAGTACTGTGCTGGAGAAACTATCCAATGCTGTGATAGTGAAGTATGTGTACATTTAAAGTGATGATAGAATTTGACAAACTGAAACAAGGCATACAGAAAAATAAATTGGTGACACATTTCGAGTACCCATAACAGAAATCTCATAACACTTCCGTAGCACAAAAGCACATAGTAGTTTCTGAATGTTGGAAACTAATCCTGTATTAAACTAATTAATTATGACAATACCAGAGAAGACTTCTATAAACTAATTACTCAAAATAATTAAAATTACTTCAAAAGAAGAAAAAAGTCAAAGAAAACAATCTTCTTTCTCAACTACAAAATACCTTTTTTCACCTGCAGATTCATGCATAATTGAAATAGGCTTCCTTTCCTTTCAGGTATGTCTAAATCAAGATAATAAGACGTTTCAAACAAATTTTCACTACATTTTTATGCATGTAAATGTCGAGTTAAGTGTACACAAGAAGACAGACCCCGAGGATGCTTTTTACATGTATATTCCAAAGTGTTAGGAGATCTAAGATCTGATGAGAATTAAAGGATTTCATGGGTTTTATTATTTTCAGAATATGTGAACTGCCCAACTCCAGCAGAAATCTGGGAGTTGTTTATCAATATGAGTAGTTCAATAGCAAATCTAGTTTGAAGAATTAATTGTAGAAGGACCATTAACTTTCCAAGAAATATTAATCTTAATAGATGGTTCCACAGCCATGACTTAAAAAGAACCTAATATTTCACACATCCGGTGTAAGCATTTCTTTTTATTTGGAACCATATATGATGTCTATAATATCTATGAAAATTCAAAATGATTTGTAACTTTATTTTTAAACCTGTGTAGCTCTTATTTGGAAATTCAAAATGGTTTCTTCAAACTTCTCAGGTGTTAATTATTTGATTAAAATGGGTTTTAGAGGAAAACTCATAGGAAATAAATAATCTATCAAGAAAGTATATTTATTGAGGGCTTATGGCACATCAGGATTTATGTGAGGGGATTTGCATGCACAATCTCATTTTGTTTTTATTATATCTCCATGGATAGTATATTAGTATTCTTTGCATAAAGGCTCAAAAAGTTTAAGTGACTTCCAAAAAATTCTTATTTTAAAATGATTGGGATTGAATCACAAATTCCATATAAGTACAAAGATAATGCTGTTGCAGTGTGTGAAAGTGCTGGGCCAAACACAAATCAAGGAATATAACTCATTTATTCTTGCCATTAAGTTCTTGTCACCGCCATTTGTTGCTACTGAATAGATTCCTTTAAATTTCTTCCAACTTCTACCACTATCATCTACCTTATACTACCTGCAAATTATTATGAGACTGTTAAACACTCTTAACAACTTTATTCTTGCAAACCAGCTAAAATAACAGCTTTATAGTTTACATTTGTTTATTATCTGTCTTTGTCTCTCTTTTTGTCTCTGTATTTCTCTATCTCCCCTTTCCAGCTGTGTGTGTGTGTGTGTGTGTGTGTGTGTGACACAATGTGACACATGATATGATATCTCCATTCAGTCTCAAAAAACTTGCAGAATTCAGTTGTGTTGCTTCAGAAAGAGAGAGAGAGAGAAAGAGAGAGAGAGAGAGAGAGCCCTGAGTGAAGTGGCAAAGATGAATCAGTCAAGTAACTCTCAGACCAGATAGAAAATTGGAAATCTCCTTCACTGTGCTTTCTCAGGTTTGTAGCTAGAACATGAGGAATTGGCCCTACTTAATGCAATATATTCCACACTAGAGAAATGATGTAGTGAGGTTGGGGGAAGAGGGAGGGAGGGATTTGGGTGGGAGATGGGACACAGAGAAGAGAAGAACATGATGAGGTATTGCGTTGGAGAAATAGGGCTGAAGCCCTGAGGGTCAGCAGAAAGAATGGAAACCCGCAACCTCAGGATGTAGGAGGTAAGGGGACCCTCTAGAATGTAACAGAGACCTTGGAAGTGAAAGACTTTCAAGACTCAAAGGAAAGTACACTAAATGAAATGCCCCACAGTGGGGAGAGGGAACTTTTAGAGCCTCCCTTCAGCAGAAAGACAGGACATCAAGTGCGGAAGGGGGTTGCCATCCCACAGTCAAATTTCTGATCCATAATTGTTCCTGTCTGAAAGAACTTCAGGGACAAAAATGGAGAAGAGCCTGAGGAAAAGGAGGTCCAGGGACAGGCCTAAAATGGGATCTAGCTCAAGGGGAGTCCCAGAGGCCTGACACTATTACAGGGGCTATGGAGTGCTCACAAAAAGGGCCCTACCATGACTGCCTTCCGAAAGACCCAACAAGCAGCTGAAAGAGATATTTACACCCAACCACTGGACAGAAGCTGATGACTCCTGTGGTTGAATTAGGGGAAAACTGAAAGAAACTGAGGAGTATGACCCTGTAGGAGGACGAACAGTCTCAATTAACCTGGACTTCTGAGATCTCTCAGACACTTGACCACCAACCAGGCAGCATACACCAGCTGATATGAGGCCCACAACGCACATACAGTAGAGGACTGCGGGGTCTTGGTGCAGTCAAAGAAGATGCATATAACCCTCAAGAGACTGGAGGCTCCAGGGAGTGGGGAGATCTGGTGGAGTGGGTGGTGCTGTGGGTAGGAATATCCTTGTGGATACAGGAATGGGTGTGGAGGGGGAGGTATGGGATGTGGAACAGTCAGAGGGTAGAACAAACCACTTAAGTATAGAGAACATACCTTTAATATCAGTGCAGGGGCACCAGAGACATGCTGGAGCTGGAGCTCTTGGCCACCCAGACTGGTCTGTCTGCTGAGTTCCAGGCCAGTGAGACCTTGATTAATAAAAGATGGTAGCTCACGTTCAAGAAATAACACCTGAGGCAACCTTCTAACTTCCACATATGCAAAACACTCAGAATCATTGTGTATGTGCACCACGTGTAAACTTCCCCATTTACAAAGATGTCTTAGAGATATTTAATCAAGTGAGTATAAAAGGAAGATACATTACAGATATATTTGTCCCTGGGTACCTGTAAGTTTGATAAAATGACAGAAACACTAAGAATAAAAAATAAAGCTTATAAAAGTAATCATTGATGGGTGGAAGGACATAGGATCTATGCAAACTGATAGGTAGAGATGGGATACTCAGACAATGGGAAATATAAAGGGGTATATTTTCTGAAACAACAAAAAAAAACAAACAGCAAAACAAAATTATTGGATAGCAAAACCTCATATTAAAATAAATAGTAGACATTTTCCTTTATGTAACACCTTAATATGTTTCATATTCTCCTCCAAGAGCAGAAGAGGCATTTGTCACATCCATGATGGGGATGATTACTATTATTTCTGACAGTTTGTTTCCATATTGAAATAGCTGAGGTTCAGGAAAAAAAAGACCACTGGCATAATGCTCCCTGTGATCCACCTACACCTGAAGAATACATTCGTGTGAACTTTGATTATAATCATCATCCTGTCATAGACCGTATATAGAGGTTGCCTCAATCACAAAAGAACAGTTACTGCTTTCTGTCCAGTGGAGTTTCTCCACATAGGGGAGTGCTGAGAAATAGCAACCTTAACCTAGCTTCCATGTATAATTCACTGTTGCCTGTTTGTGGAATAATAAAGCATTAGAGGAAAATCAACTGCAAAGTGACCATAATATAGGTGGGGGATGGTATTGCACTGAGCCATGGTGGGAATAGTGGCAAGCAACGGAGAAGCTGAAGCTTAAACTACTCTGGCTGATCCCTTTTTGTGGGATTTAGGGAAAAAGGAGACTTCAGGGGGAAAAAATGATATTTGTTGGTGAACACTGGAAGGAATTCAACATCCATACCATGATGGAGTCTTTCAAAATTAAAACCACAACTAGGTTTAATTTCGAAGGTTCCCTGTGGATTAGTAGCTTTCATATTTAATTATCACTTCAGTGAAATTTCAGGAGGGAGTGGGGATAAACAAGAATGTTCTCTCTATTTAATAAAAGCTTCATTAATTTATGTCCTACATACTGTGCTCTTATGTTTGATTAGAGCTGATTAATTATCCTTATCTAAATATGTTTTATAACTTTTCCAAGTCATCAATCAGAAACTTATTGACCAGTTTAACTTACTTGAGGTTTGACCTGGAGAAGGCATAGTTATGGAAGGCAATGAAATTGTGGCCAAATAAGGAAATTAAGGCCAGGCTGGGCTACATGAAACTCTGCTTCAAAGGAGTAAAGCATACAAGCAAAACCATAAATAAATAAATAAATATATAAATAAATAAATAAATAAATAAATATGGAAGAAATAATTAGTAAGTAACAAGCGAGAAGGTCAGAGAAGGTTTAAGGAAGGCCTAGTAATGTGTAAACATGCATAAGGAACATTCAAATTCTCATTTATTGTATTGTCTACAATTATGCTGTTGTTTTTTAAATGTCATTCCATTTATTCTTCCATAATTTCAATTTTATTTTTATCCTTTCCTTTTATTGAAAATAAGATTTTCATGGCACAATATATCCTAATTATGGTGTTCTCTTTCTCTTTTCTGGTCAGTTCTTGGCCACCTTTCATGTCCTGATCCACCCCTTTTTGTCTCTCATGGGAAAAGAAACAGGCTTCTAAGATAAAAGAATAAAATAAATATGAGATAAAACAAAAAATAACATATCAGAGATGGACGCCATAAACAAACATTATGATAAGAGCCAAAAGAAGGCACAAAAAACAAGAGACCCACTCATCAACACACTCAGGAATCTCATAAAAAGAATAAACTGAGATCTATGATATTTACAGAGTCCCATGCAGCCCCTGTGCTTGCTGCCTCACTCTCTGTGAGCTCATATGACCTTTGATCACGATGATTTAGAGGGCTTTGCTTTCTCGATACCCTCCACTCCCTCCGACTCCTTTACTCTTTCTAGTCCTCTCCCATGGGGGTCTCACTTAGAGTGGGGCGTTCTAACATCTCTCAATCTCTGTGTAATGTTACCTGTGGATCTCTGTATCTGTTCTCATCGGTTGCAGGACCAAACATCCCTGATGGTGGCTGAGCAATGCTCTGATCTGTTTCCCTGGCCAGAAACACCAATGTGATTTTGTATACAATTTTTAATAGTGTCATAAAACTGCAGTTGGAACTCTGTATACCATAAGGATGAATGATTATGTCTGCTCCAGTTCTTTAGATGAATCAAATCATTGAAGAAGCATTCAACATTGGCCAAGAAGAGAGGAAATTCTACAGCTAGTGTTTCACTAAAGGTTTTCTATAACTGATTTCTAGTGACAGTATACCACACATTGTGTACAGTTCAAAAACCTTAAATGACATGAAAATGTACTCTCAAAATTTTTTTAATAGTCCTTCTTTTGAGCACTGGATGAATCCTATTTCCTGCCCAATAACATCCACAGTATAATGCATTTTCAGCAACAAACAACAGTGAACAAAAAACAAACAAACAAAATAGACACATCCTAAGACCAAGACTAGCCAGCGGTATTTGCTGAAATTGAGTTGCCTTACAAAAATGGATGAAGAAAAATATTGTCCCCCACTGGTACTAGTACTAACGTGCAAGCATGACCTAGTTCCAGTGTTTGAAAATTAGTCTAACTTCTGTTCCTGAAGCTGTGTAAGCATTGGTTACTTGGCAACTTGCTTTTGGCACTGTAATAAGCCAGCCAAACTATATGAATTAATGAAATGACTATTTATTTAATGTAAGGATCTGGTTGCCATATAGAATGAAGTTCTAATAGTAAGGGACTACTTATGAAAGTCATGCATTTCTTTTTCTTTAAAAATTTATTGGTTCTTTTAGAATTTCACATCACGCACCCCAAGCCCACACATCATCTCTTCCCCTCAAATGCCTTCCACCCTTGCATTCTACCCCCCATGAGATAAAAACGAATCTTGTTGTCTAAACTAAAGTATGTCACAGTGTATTGCACAGTAGACTATTTTGTCTGTAACTCTTTGCTTGCCAATATTCGTGGCAATGGTTCGTTGGTCTTGTGTGAGGCTTCTGGCTTCTGCTAGTCTACCAGTATCAGTGGGAACTCACTGGGACTCCTCTTGGTTGTTATCCTGTGTCATAAAGATTCTATAGTTTTCAATGTGTAGGACCAATCCTCCCATGTACTCCAGCAATTCAGACAGATGTTAGGTTAAAGCCTTGGATCTGAGCCTGAGAAGTGTCTGAGCTAATCAACCTGCTGGCTCTCCCATTTTCATGCCCTCAGGGCCAACTCACCTGAAACCCTTGCTACAAGGATGAGCTCTACACTTTTCCCCAGGTGTGGTGCAGGATCTGCACTCCTGACTGTTGCAGCCAAGTGAGAGACATGACCAGTCCTCCTACTCTCATGACACAGAGGGTAGCTCTCTGCATGACATAGATGTCAAGGGATGTGGGTGTCTTTCTTTTATTCTAGTCACCACTCAGAAGACAAGCAGCAGCTTTGGATGTTGCCTGGTCAAGCCCTTGGAGCCAGCCTACCTGTAACCTATATGTCCAGGGTCAGTTCTGCTGTGCTACCCAAAGCCTACCCTGAGAGGAGTAGGGGAGAGGCAGAGTCAGCTACCCTACTCTGAGGACTTTAGAGCCAGTCCTCCTGCCTCCTGGCATTGGTGGTATGAGGCAAGTGTGTGTGTGTGTGTGTGTGTGTGTGTGTGTGTGTGTGTGTGCATGTTGGGTGGGGGAAGGTGATTTCTCCCTTGTTCGTGTCACTGTATGGCAGACAAGTGACAAGGTCAGATCTCTCACTCTTATGCACTGAGACCAGCTTACCTGTGCCCCCTCCCTCCATCAGGGTCAGCTGTACTATGCTGCCCAGTTAAGGTACAGGTCCTGCTCTCCTGAATAAGACAGCCCTTCTGCTCTCATGACCCCAGGGCTCAGCAGTGGTATGCTCCACTTGTGCAATGTGGTGCCCCAAAGCAGTCATCTTAGGCATGGTCTGTCCCCAGAGACTTGCCCTGCACCTGACTAGTAGTGATCATCTCAGGTTAGCTCCCTGTCCATGCTCCATGGCACTGGCCTGGTGGTCATCTAAGACTCAAACTTTATAAAAATCAATCCAGATGGACCCATGGAAGGGTCATCTGTCTTGGGGTCATGCTTATAGCACTAGACTGTTGCTAATCTCAGAACACTTTTATCAGGAAATACTATTCAGAGCATAGATATAGCCTCTGTCCTCTCTACTACCTACTAATATACATGGGGCACAGCAGTCATATGGCCAAATCTTCTAGGAGTAGGAGTCTTGCACTTCTGATTTAAAGTATCTATTTAATCTCCCTTTAATCACAAACTTATAGTTAGTGTCAGCGGTCTAGTCTAGTTTACAGCTGCTATTTTTCAGCCTCAACAAAATTGACATTCTTAGCAAACTTTTTAGTGGATGCTATCCTGTGTAGTATAAAATGGATCCCTATGTCTACCTTGTTTTCTATAAATGCCACTAGAAAGCCCTCACAGCCCATGATAAATATCTTTCGTCATTGACAAATGTTCCCTTGGAGGTTAAAAACCTCACCAACTGAGAATTACCAGGTAGGAGATAAATGACAACCAGGAGAAAATCTTTTCTTAAACTGACATTTAAGTTAATGAGGAGAAGTAAGGAATGAACTTTGAGCATCTGGTAATATTTGTTTTTTTTTTTTCTAAAAAATAAATTAATGTATTAGATTTTATCATTTCTGTTCACCATTCCATTTAGAACTTTCATGACACCTGTTATAACACAAAACCTCTGACCACAGGTGAAACACACTAACACAATGTTATTTTAGTAAAAAAGAATGTAACATCAGCTTTATGAAAACTTCAGAAAAAACAAATAGCAGTTAGATTTTTCATTGGATTTTATGAGCACTGAGTAAAACAAAACATCTGAGCTAATTAAAAAGTTGAACTCAAAATGGAAAATTTACTTTTCTTCCTGCTAACTTTCATACTACAAACATTACATCAATCTTCACTTGGTTATCTAGCCACAGCACAGTGTGGAATCATTATTCTTAACACTTACTATGACTTTGAAAGGTTACTTGAGCAGATATTGCTGAAACATCACTAAAATAGCTTTCTGTTGCATTTTTATCTGTGAAAGTAAAATACTTCATATATCTCAATATCTCATTCTACCTTTTAATCAATGGAATACCTTCATTTGGGTAAAGCAATTTCCCAACTCTTCTCAAGATTTAATATCCAAATAAAAAGCACTGATTAATTGGGAGGGAAAAGGAATAAAAAAGACATTTTTGATAATCAAAATTAAAGGTGTGCATTTAAGACTTATGAAGACTCCAATGTATATTTCCCGAACATTCTTTACCTTTTATTTTAATATTAGTATTACAAAATACAACAATCAAAACCACGTTCACGGGAGGATAATGTCTTCTAAATATTATAAGATTTCTTGGGATCTGGTGAAGTGCTTTTGCTCATAAATGACAATCTGAAAAACCACAATCACTGCTTTAATTAAGAATGATCACCTCTAAGTAAGAGAAGTTAAGTTGTAAGATGATATATTATAAATGAAAATTTTACTCCAAATATCCTTTTTGTATGAGAGACTCTCCACCATTTCTGTTTTTGAATGACAGGCATGCAGTTCTTCCAGTATCTGAGACCATGAGAGTGCTGTATGTCCCTGAATATCCAACAGTAGCAGTTGTGTGAGCTCTCCAGGCTAAATGGTGCTGGCTTGTACCTACTTTAGAGACTATTCATCTTTCTGAGCTAAATGTGACAAAGGATGTAATGGTCTAAAGTCATTGAAGAACCGTGATTAGTATATTGTCAACTTGAGGAAAATGTGGACTGTGTCATTGTCCTACTAAATGGGACCCAAAACAAAATCAATTCTCAGTGCTAAATATTTCAGCCAGTTTTCAAACAGCGCTCACTTTTCTTCCTTGCTCACCTTTGCTGTCTTCTCCTCCCCTTTAATCCTTCCTTTGTTCTCTCTCTCCAGTGGTCACTTAAAACAGTACTCTGACAGTGATCACAGTGTTCTTTACTTGACGGTGAGAAGAACACAAGAGTAAGAACATCATAGTGCATACAGTCCAACTTTCTTTCTGGGGTTGGGGACATATGTGCTCGTCTTCATGTGCTCTCACTAAGGCCTGGATCCTAAGGAAAACCGAGGCTGTCTGTGGTCTCTGTGTTCTAACAAAGCAGGGGTTCTGAAAATCTCCATGTTACATAATACTTCAGAAGTTGTGTCCTCAAGTTTGTAGATTGGAGCACTACATTAAAAATAGGGATTAAAAAAAAAACTGCCATGGATCTTTGGGGTTACAACAAAGCCCTATAATACAATTGTAAAACTATGAAGTATTTTTGCATTGTCATTATTGACTGTCCTTACGGACTCTTTCCCATTGTTAACTAGAATTTGGAAGACAGACTCTTTCAGCAACAGGAATGATTGGCCATTTAGAAGCAGACATAGGACTATCTCCGATTCAAGGCCAACCTGGTCTATATAGCAAGTTCTAAAATAGACAACGTGTGTGTGTGTGTGTAATATACATATGTATATGTATGTATATATGTATATGTGTGAGTATGTGTGTATGTATATATGCCTTTCATTTTAAGTGCACAATTACAATTGTGTGTGTGTATAATATACATATAGATATATACACATATACATACATATGTATATGTATGTATATATGTATATGTGTGTGAGTGTGTGTGTATGTATATATGCCTTTCATTTTAAGTGCACAATTACAATGAATCAGCACTGACTCTCTTAGTTAAATGCACTAAATTTAATGGGGTTATTTTTACAGGCCATTACTTATGGGATTGCTATGGATATAATAAAGTTGAGGTTCTAGAGTAATTATTGCTATTTAAATTTTTTCAATTTTATGTTTTACAAGTTATAAAAGCATATTTAAGGTAGATATGATTACATCAATGTTGACTGAATAGATCATTAAGTAAGTATTCTTTTGTATTCAATTTGTTAATCAAGTAGGTATTCTTTTGGAATTAGTTTGTTAATCAAGTCTACAAATCAACAGAAATAGATAAGTGGATGAATTCATAGCATCATATGGTTGTTGCCACACTTTCTGTATTATAATATGTATTCTTTTATTATTAGTGCACATGAATTTTTATTTGTTGTTTTACACTCTTGAGTATATTAAGCATTTAGACTTAGAAATAATTAGAGAAGTTTATTTTTGGCAACATAACATCTTCTGGTATAGCGTAGCTATTTTGGATAATTTCATTGAAAAGCTGTTCCTTGGGTCTACCAATTCCAATACTTCTGTAGAGAACATCTGTCCAGCTGTTGTTGCTGCTCTCTGTTGGTATTTTCCTGTCTCCTTCCTGCTCTGATCTCTACTGTTCTCTTCAAATGGCCTGTTCAATGGGCTTGAATATTCTACCTTTGACCTTACTAAAGCAACTCCTTTATACCATACTGGAGAAGGATTCCTGCTTGAATCAGGTAGCTTGTTTTATTTTTGTTTTAATTTTCTTCAAGATTCAAGAACTTATCAGGATTCAGTCATGCATTTAAAAGAGAACTATGGTCTGCCACTCAATTATATAACATATATATGTATATGTACATATATGTATATACATGTATATATGTGTATGCATATAAGTATTTAATATAGGAAACTGGATAACACATTCATAATACAATTTAAAATAGGTAAGTCATTAGATATTATAGTGAGATGTCATGGACATTTTGCTACCAGAAATTTTGAAAGAACTTGTTGTTTGTTATTTAATTTGTTCTTTTAAAAATTTAACATTAAAATATTATGATAGATATTACCAGTTGTCTAAAACATATATTCTTTTTATGCTAATGTCTTAAATGACTATTTGAGTAAATGTCTATGTTCATAATTGAAACCATACCTTTATACATGTGACATAAGATAAATTTTTCTTAATTTCATCACCTCATTCTTATAGAAATTTATGATTTTAAATATAATACACTGTAAAGAAAATTATTTTAATTTGAAATCCTTTTATGGTTTTTTTTTTATTAATTTCCTTCTTTAACCAGCTATTTTGTTATGTTTGTTGGTCCACCTTAACTGCAGTCATTAGACATTCACTGGTTGCAACATGGCAACTAATTCAATGCATTTAATCGGAAAAGCAATAGATTTCTCCTACTGTTTCTCTTCTTCCTTCCAGAGAAGTGCTTTGTACAGAAACTGGATCATTTTTCACTTTGCCAATAGTTAATTACCTGTTTCAAATAATTGCCAGTTATATTGAATAGAATGGTACAGTTAAAGCAATGGCATTAGAATGGTATGGCCTCTGCACTAAGAAAATTGTGCCAAAGATTCTATTCAAGATGCCAGAGGAACTGTCTCCAAAGGACATGGTGGAAATCATATTTTTCAGTTCTAATTATCTGAAAATTCTTTTAGAGGCCATATGCCTAGTTTTAGTCTTTATGTGAGTGTGTGAAAATGAAGGCAGGTAGGGGTTACAACATATATACCAGATATAACTGGACAGGAAGTGCCAGAATGCTAGCAGGCTATTTACCCACTGAAGCTTCAGTAAATGCATTCCCTTTAACAGAGCCTGCTGCAATGTAGCAGAAAATTAGCATCTGTATTTGGAGAGAAGGATCCAAGAAACAGACTCTGGAGCACCTGAGCAGACAGCCCATAGGTAGCTCTGTTTTAGCATGTTAGTTGACAAAATTGTTTATAATTGTATTAACTAAAGATGCACTGAATTCTCCCCCAAAGTGTGTCTGTAAAAACACTATGCTGTTGAACTCACAGCAAAATTTATAAAACATAATTCTGAGAATTTCATTGCTCTTTGCTTCTTCATCATTTTCTTAGCTTATTATATCAGTTTATCCAGAGAATAAGACATATCTCAGAAATCAAATTGAAGATTAAAATTATGTATGAATACAGGTTAATAATGATGTATTTGAACTCAAGCTAAAGACATATCCCTGAGACATCTGATGTTTATGAAAGAGAGCACTATTGGGCCATCCTAGAGGACTGCTTCGATGGTTGTAATGCTGTATTGTAGTGATAAAAGTTAATGACTTCAACCGGCTGCATGGATGAAATCCAGAATCACCTAAAATACATGAGTTCTACATACTATACAGAGCAGTTTACAACAGACAGCATGTGAAGTGTTGATCCAGGACACCTGTGTTCTATTTCAGAGATCTTGCTGAGTAGGAAAAGGCTCCCTCCCTTTATCTTAGCCACTATTTTTAATATATGATCAGTGTATGCAATTTTCTTTGAAAGGAACGTGCTATATCATTCTCACAGATTTGGCAAGGAAAAGCTGATTTCCAAGTAAACAATGACATATCTAAAATATTAATGTACATATATTATAGCTATAGCATTTAAATCTGAAATTTATATTCCAATGATATCATTTTTATTTTGTGGTTTTAATTACTTCTTTTACATTTTGAGATTATTATACAATTGCATTATTTTATCATTCCTCAAACCCTTTGTACTGGCTGATTTTGTGTGTCAACGTGACACAGACTAGAGTTATCACAGAGAAGGGAGATTCAATTGGGGAAATGCCTCCATGTTATCCAGCTGTGGGGAATTTTCTCAATTAATGATCAAGGGGGTAGGGTCCCTTGTGGGTGGTGCTATCCCTGGGCTCGAAGTCTTGGGTTCTGTAAGAGAGCAGGCTGAGCAAGCCAGGAGAAGCAAGGCAGTAAGGAATATCCCTCCATGGCCTCTGCATCAGCTCCTGCTTCCTGACCTGCTTGAGTTCCAGTCCTGACTTCCTTTGGTGATAAAGAACAATATAGAAGCTGAATAAACCCTTTCCTCCTCTTCTTGCTTGTTGGTCATGACGTTTGTGCAGGAATAGAAACCTGACTAAGACAAATTGGTACCAGGAGTAGGGTATTCCTGTGACCATCAGACCATGTTTTGGGGAGGACTGTGGAAGGACTTTGGAACTTTGAGATAGAAGAGACATTAGTTGTTAAGAACTCTGTGGGATGTTCTGTATAAGCTTAGAAGATCATGTTGAGAACAGTGCAGAAGATGGAGGCCTGGCTTGTGAAATTTCAAAGGGAAGATTAAAGACTCTTTTTAGGGCCATGTTGTTTTGATTGTGAAGATTCTGTGGTTTTGGTTAGCTGGGGCTGAAGAATCAGCTGTAGTTAACAAGATACCAGAACTACTAAAGGGAAACCTTTGCATTACTGGGACTACTGATGTTGGATTCAGCTGATTCTTAGCTGGAGCTAAGAAATTAGCAGTGATTAAGAAGAGACCAGCATCACTGAGGTGATATCTTCTGGGAAGTGTTTTCTGAGAGCACAAAAAAAAAAAAAAGAGGCTGTGTTCCAGATATAGCCAAGGTTGTACCTTGTGCTGCAGCAGGACTTGGTAATGTGTAAGAATCACCCAGGTGGTACTGGTTTTGAAGGCATGAAGGGGTCATGCAAAGGAATTGAGGCATGACACCATGAAGACAGTCTATGAGAGGCTATTGGTGAAGCCTAGTTACAGCAGAAGACAGCAGTGTTTGGAAATGCCAGTACCATGCAATGATCACCAAAAACAACAGCAGCAGTGGAGTACAGGCATCTGAAGCCTAGAAGAAAAGATGTGTGCTACAAAGGGCAAAGCTGGAGAAGTGACCAAAGCCCTTAGAGGAGATCAGAACATTGGTTTTGCTTTTGATTGTGACTGTGCCCTGATATTTTTCCCTCTTGAAGAAAGAATTATTTTAGTGGAGTCCACAGTTAAGAGACTTTGAATTTTAAAAGATATTCGACATTGGAAATTGATTGAACTTTTAATAATATGTGAAGCCTGTGGGACTTTAGATCTTGGGGATGAATAAGAAAGTAAGGGTTGAGGCTTAATAGTGATGTGTTTTTGTGTCAAGTTGACAAGGGTTCAATTGTACTGCCTGGTTTTGTGTGTCAACTTGACACAGGCTAGAGTTATCACAGAGAAGGGAGCTTCAATTGGAAAAATGCCTCCATGTTATCCAGCTGTAAGGCATTTTCTCAATTAGTGATCAAGGGTGTAGGGCCCCTTGTGGGTGGTGCCAGCCCTGGGCTGGAAGTGTTGGATTCTGTAAGAGAGCAGGCTGAGCAAGCCAGGAGAAGCAAGGCAGTAAGGAACATCCCTCCATGGCCTCTACATCAGCTCCTGCTTCCTGACCTGCTTGAGTTCCAGTCCTGACTTCTTTTGGTGATCAACAGCAATGTAGAAGTATAAGCTGAATAAACCCTTTCCTCCCCAACTTGCTTCTTGGTCATGATGTTGTGCAGGAATAGAAACCCTGACTAAGAGCTCTTTGCTCTCTTTCATAGTCTGAGCCTCTATTTTTGTTAATTGTTATTACATACATTAATATATAACTATTGTGTATATATATACACACATATGTATTCCTAAATACATAAGTAAAAATTCTTTATTCTGTATATGAGTATGTTTTATATACACACACATATATATATGATATGTGTATATAAATTATATACA
>JADRCD010208405.1:15470-34908 GCA_019843815.1 Montemys delectorum | reverse complement strand
AATTTTCCCCTGTGCCTATTTGCTCGAGGTTCTTCCCCACTTTACTTTCTATTAGTTTCAATGTATCTGGTTTGATGTGGAGGTCCCTGATCCACTTGGACTTGAGCTTTGTACAAGGCGAAAGGAATGGGTCGATTTGCATTTTTCTACATGTTGACCGCCAGTTGAGCCAGCACCATCTGTTGAAAATGCTGTCTTTTTTCCACTGTATGGTTTTAGCTCCTTTGTCAAAGATCAAGTGACCATAGGTGCATGGGTTCATTTCTGGGTCTTCAATTCTGTTCCATTGATCTACCTGCCTGTCACTGTACCAATACCATGCAGTTTTTATTACAATTGCTCTGTAGTACAGCTTAAGGTCCGGGATTGTGATTCCACCAGAGGTTCCTTTATTGTTGAGAATAGTTTTGGCTATCCTGGGTCTTTTGTTGTTCCAGATGAATTTGCAGATTGCTCTTTCTAAGTCTGTGAAGAATTGAGTTGGAATTTTGATGGGGATTGCATTTTTTATATGCGTGGTGTTTGTGCAGATTTATAGATGCATATTGGAGACAAGAGGCTGGTATCCACTGGCTTCCTCCATCCCTCTCATTTTATCTTTTGAGATAAGAGTTTCTCACTGGACCTGGCAGTTCATCTAGTTTCTGTGTTGCATGGTGCTAGGCCTATGGATGTTTGCTGGGGATCTGAGTTCAGGCCCTTGTCTCTGCATCCTATCAACTGAGCCATCTCCCCAAGTCCTGATGATAGCAGGCTGTGGTTTGTTGTGTTGTTTTGTTTTGTTTTGTTTTGTTTTCATTGATGATAGACTTTAATACAGCCTACTTTGCCCAGGTGACACTGGCCACATATGGCTTGTCAGCAACAGGAATTTGCCTATTAAGTCAGACAGTAAATGACTTATACCAGTTACTGCTTCAAATGTTACACCACAGTTTGTTGGTTTTGTTTGTGCTTTATAACATCCTGGTCCACGTAATAAATACTTGCGAAAAGGTATATTTATACTTCACATTTTGAGATACCTGAGGTCACATTGCAAGTTTGTCATTAGTCTCTAACTTAGGTGGAAAACCAGACTGATTCCCCAGTGTCAAGGCTGATTGGTAACAGAAAGGTGCCTAAGGCCGTCCTTCTAACAGATTGCTCTGTTATAATAATATAATTGGTCATGTTAATAAGTTACTGTGTTGGGTGTTACTTTGTATCCTTCCCTGTGCTAAACATTGGAATGAAAGTTGCCTTACTCAGCTGTTAAAGACATTTCCATTAGGTAAAAAGCCATCTTTATGTAATATCAAGAGTAATAAGCTGTTTTGTAGATTAGACAGTTGGTACTTAGCTTATGATCCAGCCAATAGAAATGGATGTTGACTACCACTTGGCCGTTCTCTTCCTTTCCTAAGTGTTCTTCAAGGTTTCAGATGAAGAAACGAGCGTGTGATGCTCCTTTATAAGACCATTCAGAAAGCTCGTCCTTAAATGCATGGTACTTTTCTTAATAGATATACTAGGCATCAAAACCCTGTATACATTATCATTTCAGTGACAGTTAAATGCGAGTTTTTCACCTCGTTGTTAGAGAAGAGGGCTTCTTGGTATGCGGTTGTGTAAAAGCAGGATGCATTCTTGCTCTGTCTAGCTATCATGTCAAACCTAATTACTTACTAGGCAGGCAGGAGAGGCACAGAAGCTCCTGCTGTTCAGCTTTATTAGATGAAGTACTGAGCCATGGGCTGGGAAGAACCATGTAGACCTCACTTGTAAAGATCTCTCGTTCTTTTCTAACGGTTTTACTGTAGAGTGCAGAGAAGGAAACGTCACGTTCTATGCAGAACTCTCCGACTGCGCTTCTGGGGAGGCCATGATGCAGAATTCTCAGCTGGTATGAATTCTGGGTTTGCTTTTGAACTTGATTGAAATTTCTGCATTTCTCCAGTCTACTCTGGTGATTGAAATGAGAAATGACCTTTGTGGTCTCAAGCATTTGGATACTTGGGCCTCAGTGGATGGTGCTCTCTCAGGAAGTCTAGGAGACATAGGCTTGATGGAGAAAGTCTGTCACTGGGGATAGCTTTGAGAACTTAAGGTCTCGCCTACTTGGAGTATGCTCTCTCTCTGTTTCCTGCTTAGAAAGCACATAAGCTCTCATCTTATTTTGCTACCATGCCTGCCGCTCGCTGCTTCCCCACCATGGTTGACTCCTAACCACATCATCTAGAACCATAAGCCCAAGGAAACTCTTTCCTCTTTAAGTTAGCTCTTGTCTTAGTTAGGGTTTCACTGCTGTGAACAGACACCATGACCAAGGCAACTCTTACAAGGACAACACTTAATTGGGCCTGGCTTACAAGTTCAGAGGTTCAGTCCATTATCATCAAGGCAGGAGCTTGGCAGCATCCAGGCAGGCATGGTGCAGGAGGAGCTGAGAGTTCTACATCTTCATCTGAAGGCTGCTAGTGGAAGACTGGCTTCCAGGCAGCTAGGATGAGTGTCTTAAAGCCCACACCCAAAGTGACACACCTCCAACTGGTTTGTCACTCCAACAAGACCACACCTTCTAATAGTGCTACTCCCTGGGCTGAGCATAGACAAACCATAACACCTCTGTTGTGGTATTTTATTATGGGAACAGGAAACAACTAATAAATCTGCTTTCTCACCTATGGAGTCGAGGTGACCACACTGAGAGAACAGTGAATGGTTACCTGTGCCTCACCGTCTTCCAGCATCCCTTTCACCCAGCTGCAGTTGAGACTGCTAAAGTTAGGCCTTGCCTACACCCTGAACCCAGTTCAAAAGTAAACCCAGAGTTCACAGCTCTAAGAAAAAACCAAACAGCCAAGCACATCACCAGATATTTGTGATGCAGCTTAACAGCAGTTAAGTGGTGTAACTGCCGATTTGGGGAAGTTGGTTAGGTGCTCATTTCAATACTTCTTGTGGGCTGGGAATAATAACTCGGTGTGTAGGATGCTTGGCTAGCATCCATGATACCCTGGGCTCAGTCCTCAGCACCGTACTCTAGACTTGTTGATACATACCTATACTCCTAGTCCTCGAAGGTAGTGGGCAGGAAGGTCAGGAGTTCAAGGTTGTTCAAGTTCTTGGCTGTTTATTAGGGTTGAGGCCCTTGAGGACTATATGAAACCCTGTCTCAGAACCAAAAGGAATTGTGTAAGGTTGTGTTTTGTGATCATTTACCCATAAGTGAACACCAAGCCTTTGTATTACTACCTTAAGCTCGATAAGCTTTGTATTATTGCCTTAGGCTTCTTGCCGTTTATGACATGTGATGTTTGTCATCCCTTCAAGAGTGTAATGCTGCAGACACAGCCTTCCTCACAGTGGTTATCACCAATACCTGCTCCAAGAGACTAAAACTATCCTGAGTACATGAGGCATGTCAGCTGAGTCTTAGCTCATGGGGTTGTAAAATTACAGTGTTTAGGAGCAAAGAGTGTTTGCTGACCCTGAGAAGACAAGCAGAGCTCCTTCCCTCCCTTCCAGAACTGCAGTCTTGGAGGGAGAAGCCAGGCTAAGGATCGAGCCCAGCTTAGGGTGACAGACAGCACTCTGGCCTGAGAGACAGTGTGCTTGCACTTCATCTCAGCATTTCCCCTCTTATGTCATAAGGTCAGTTCGTGCAAAAGAATAATCATGAAATCCTAAGGTCATTTAGGAATGCTGTGACATTCGTTCAGTAGCCCAGCACTGATTTAAAATGATGTGCAGTCATGATAAGGCAGCCAGCCATGCTGAGTTTGACAGCAGATCTGTGTTAGATCCATGAGATGTCATGTTTAGTGGGGAACTTGGCAAGCATTCTCCGTGGAGGGCCAGGGTTCACCTCTGCCTCCCATCACTGTACTTGTGGAGGGATGAGAACACCTCGGGCCATCATGGCATACCCCCTTCCTTTCTCTGATTCATGCAATGTGTGCCCAGCCTCTGCTCTTTCTGAGAGCCGAGCCATCTCCATACTCTTGATTCCTAACTGGGTAATGAAATCCAGTCACATGTATTTCTAAATGTCCCTTCGCAATAAGGCCAGCCCCAGTGCCACACTAAGGTTGCCTAAACACTTGTCTCTTGGGCAGACTAACTTCAGTGCCATTTAAAATGATTCTTCACATTTTAAAATTCTATTTTATTTTATATGTCTGAGCTTTTATCTGCGTGTTTGTCTATACAATACTTGTGTGCAAAGGCCAGGAGAGGATATCTGATCCCTTTGAAAAGGAATTATAGTTATGAATCATGATCATGATGTGTGTGCTAGGAATTGAACCCAGGTCAGCTAGAGAAGCAGCTGGTGTTTTTAGCCACTGAAGTGCCTCTCCAGCCCATCACATTTTAAAATGAGTAGGAGCTGAGAGCTGAATGGAAGCAATGTAGCAAAGAAACCCCTCCAACCCTGTCCCCTGTCCGTTCTCAGCTGACTAGAGGGAAGCCACAGCTATATTCCAAATCTCCCTTGAAGGTTTTATCGGTACTCTTTCATCTAGCCATTGATCCCTGGGATACAGGTAATTAAGAGACTTGGTTACATTAGTTCATAAAGAACTTGAGGCATTAGCTGAACATGTACACCATAAAGCAGTGTGAGAGAAATATTTGCATGCCCCAGGAAGACACAATAGAGCTATGAAGTTAGTCATGAGGTCAGTGCAGCTTCCAGAGGTGGCGCCCACCATGGGACCGCAAGGCAGGCTAGGCGTTAGATTGTAGACCAGTCATAGCCTCTCACTTAGAAAGACCCACCTCTGCCTCCCCAGTGCTGTGATTAAGGAGTGCATCACTATGCCCATCTGGAATGTCCCAAGTCTTTCAAGTCACTGGTGTGGGAGTTCTGAATGTACATAATTAGAACCTAAAATATACATTGCACAAGATAAAGTATGGTGGTGTGGTTCCTGCCATTGCTGGGATGCAGTGTACATAGTAATGCCATAGGATTGTGTTTTAGACCCACAGAGACTGTGAGCTTTGAGCTGGGGATGTACCTCAGTGGTAGAACACTTGCCTAGCATGGTCAAAGCCTTGGGCTCGCCCCCACCCCACCCCCGCAATTACAAGACAACCAGAAGAGAGGTTCTTGATTTGCTTTTGCTCCATTTTTCATCTTTTCTTTTGCAACTGTCACTACAAGGCAAATTCAAATGCATGAAAGCTTGTGTTTAGCTCCCAGAACTGTCACTGCTCCTTGCTCTACTACACAGGGGTATGCAGCCAGTGTCTGCAGCAGCCAGTGTCTGCAGCCCCTACCGACCAGAAAGCCAAAGCATGCAGGCGCCTCCCCTTCTGCAGTCAGAGCCTTGGGGACTTTTGTTTCTCTATCAAAAAGCTCATCCTTAATCTTCAGTCACTTGGGAAAATAAGTATTTTCCTCTACGCCCTTCTACGTCCCTTTTGGAAGACAGGAGGGAACATTCAGTCTCAGCCCCCTGGTCTCCACATCTGCCAAAGTCCATTCTTAGGCTGTCTCAGAGCTGAGTTTTTAAGTTAAAATACACGAGTGTGTGTCCTGCCTCTGCCTAGGAGTGGTAAGAGGAAGCTAGTTTGGGAATCCATTAGCATATGGAGTTGGATCACAGAGACACAGCCGCCTCTCTCTGCAGCTGGCCTGTCAGAATTATGAGACAGTCTTTGTCCCGTTTTATCCTGCCTAAAGTGTGTGATTTGTTCTATTCTGAGCAGCACAGCCATTTAGGATTTTCATAATTCGTTCTTCCAGCTCGGTACTTTTGTGTTCTGATGAGGAGGAGAAAAGAGGATAACTTCGACTATGGTTTCTAAAATCAACCTGAACGCTTTTTTTGGCCCGGGTAAAGAAACTGAGCCCCAGTGTGCTGTTGCTTTTAGTTGACAGCAGTGGCTTCACCCTGAGATGTCAAGGAGTCTTTCTGAGAGCTTCTATTGAGTTCTACATCTGTTTGTTTCAACAGGCTGCATCTCTGGTTTGGGTGAATTTGGATAGAGAGAGGTGAGGCTTGTTAAGTCACAGGATGGGCTCATTCAAAGCAGCGTTCACAGTAGGCATAGTAAAGCAACAGCAAGATATCTTTTCATGTGTGTAATTAGAGAAGGTTTTGGTTTTCTTTAATGTGGTCTCAATGATAATTCATAATCTGTTCAGAAATTAATTGATATATTGCTTGCCAAAAAGATTATTAGTATAATTGGGGGGGGGGTGAGTGCGTGCGCCGATTGATATTCATATAAGAGACTAAATATTTCATTTTGGCCCAAGACTCTACTCTAGAATTCTATACAAAAGAGTCATGTAGACAGGGCTGAAGAAGGGGCTGTACCTCAGTGGTAGAGTGCTTGCTTAGCATGCACAGGTTCTAGGTTCGATTCCCGAAGGGGAAGAGAAGGGGGGATACCATATGAGCCTAGTTTAGGTATGTTTGTAGCAGTATTACTAATAAACAGAGAATGGCCTTTAAAACTGTGACACACTTATAATGCTTTTATCAGAAATAATGCCTGGAGACTTCACAGCATGAAAAATCCCATAAGATTCCAAAGGAAGCCTTGGAATTATGCCAGGGAGTTTTATAGTGGCATCTCTGTCCCTTGCAGGCCAGGAGCAACAAAATAACAAAACTCAACAGAAAAAAAAATCTCAAATATTTACTTTTTTGACATTTTTCCCTCCTCAAGAAATGTCAATATCTTTATTTGCAGAAGATGGAAAATATTAAAAAGGCAGAGATATAGTATGGGTATGTGCCTCTGTTTCATTCCCTGTTAAAATGCCGTGTGAGTTACTGCTGTGGTTGGTTAGACTGTGTGCTTTATTGTCTCCCCAGGTGTCAGCTGACCTTTGCTAAGAGGTCAGAGGGACTATTTCTGACCCGTGCTTTTGGAAAGTTGTGTTTTATGTTTTTCACAAAAAATTTGGGAGTTTGAAAACCATGTAAGGGGGAAATGATCTTGTAGTCCTGGGATGCGTAAACTATAACAATGTGCTTATGGTTTCTTCCCCAGGCGTTCCTCAGATCAAAACTAATTGCAGAGTTTCTGGCTGACCAGCATTCAAAGGGTAAGATGAGCATCTCCAGTGGTGAACACATGGCACGGATTATTACAATTTAGTTGGTAGCTTGGGGCAAAAAGGATACAGAAAAAGATTGCCATGCTTACAGATGTTTTGAATAACATCACTTTGATATTTTTAGACTGATTAAGCAGAAATTTAAATCTATGTTATTTTAATTAAAATGTCATCTTCCCCTCCTCTGTGGGTTCTGTAAGCAGAAATGTGTGTGTTTAATTGATTCCTTTTTTGTTTGGTTTAATCACTAAAGACTGATGGAATATAATAATCTATGAGAGATTTAGTATCCATGCCTGCCTATTTGATCTGGGCATATTATACTTTTTGTTGTTCCATTAGTTGATTGGTTATGAGACAGAGTCTCTTGGATAGCAGGCTGATCTTAAACTCACTATGTAGGTAAGGAAGGCCTTGAACTTCTAACCCTCCTGACTCTACCTTCCAAGTGCTGACATTGCAGATATCACCATGCCTCCATGGCCTGTTGGGAATCAAAGCTAGCTCTCTGCCTTCTGGGTAGACACTGTTACCAGCTGAGCTCCGTTCTCAGCTCCCAAGGTTGAGTCACGGAACCCATCCGCCATATTTCTATTCAACAGCATGCTTTTCTGGAGTGATCACGTGACAAGCGTAAGCCTGTCCGCACTTGCTCCCGGCAGACATGAGTCTTCCTTCATAACTGTGGAAGGTATGTCATGTTAGTTCTGTGGCAGAGTGTTTGGCTTACTACGGTGGGCACTGAAATCACTCACTAACTCCAGACTGGTGAATACAGCACCTGCCTTAAAATCATCACCCAGCTCTGAGCATGGGTTCCGGAGACTCCATGCTAAGGCAGTGAGCATCCAGTGACGTTTCACACCAACCATTTACAAATCGCCTGCAATGCCGGTCTCAGAATCCCAGCCTGAACTGTCTGTGCATAGATGTTTGAAGCAATCTTGTAAAGATGGCCTGCTTATACTGCACTACTCTCTGAAGCTTGCTCATCTCTGGCAAGTTACTGACTTCTTCTTTCCTTCCTTCCTTCTTTCCTCCCTTCCTTCCTTCCTTTCTTTCCTCTTTTAAAAATTATATATATCCTTTTAAGTTTTTTTTTAACTTAAATTTATTTATTTAATGTATGTGAGTATACTGTCTTCAGACACACCTGAACAGGGCATCAGATCCCATTACAGATGGTTGTGAGCCACCATGTCGTTGCTGGGAATTGAACTCAGGACCTTTGGAAGAGCAATCAGTGCTATTAACCACTGAGCCATCTCTCCAGCCCTTAAATTTTATTTTATGTTTATTGGTGTTAGAACTCTTTCAAACAAAGATAAAAACCCAGTAGCGTGGATGTGTATTTCCACACTAATCTTTTGAGCTGATCACGTTTTTAAAAGCTAGCAGAGTTTGCACTCAGGTCTCCCGACTCTCGTGGTCTCTCCACTATTTGAGCTGTCTCACATCCAAACTCTGTGCCCTGGCTGCAGGCTCACTGTCATCCTCCTTGCCCTATGCTCCTGGCTTAGCCAGAGTGCACCCATTCTGATCCTTACACCTCCCAAGCTTATGGCTCTCTCTGCCTGTAGTGGCTTTCCTTAGCTGGGCTGGGTGACTGCTCTCTGACTCCGTTAATCGCTCTTCTAATGACTGTCCTCCAAACAAGCCATCCCTCTTGAGGCTTACAGTCTTCACAGTGCCTTTGATCTTGCCATGGCTGTGTGCTTGGTGATTGTTTCTCCTCTTCCTGCTCAGTAAAATGCATAAGGGCAGAGACTCATCCACTGATGATTGAACCCGTCACCTTGTACATGCTGGGCAGACATTTTTCCTGTTTCCCTAAGACTTAGATGTGTTGGCACATTGCGAGCACTATAAGTATTTGGAGTGTGAGTAGGCCAAGCTCTGAGAGTTCTTTAGTGCTGCTATGCAAGAATGTCTATCCACTCCCTTTATGCCTAAGAACATGAAGAGCTTACACAAGAGGCACTGACAGACATTACTAGGTCTACCCCACCCTCCTCCTCATTTGGTCCAGGCTACACGGTTTGGAGAAGAGGCGTGCCGCTTTCCATGCTGTGTTTAGCAGAACAGAGATCAGACCATCTTTACTCTGGCTGTGATGTGCTTACTCTCCATAATTGAATATGCAAATTTTAACATTAGAGAAAGGATTTAAATGACCATCCTCATCATGATTTAAGATATAATAATTTGTACTGGCTAGTTTTGTGTGTCAACTTGACACAGGCTGCAGTTATCACAGAGAAGGAAGCTTCAGTTGGGGAAGTGCCTCCATGAGACCCAGCTGTGGGGCATTTTCTCAATTAGTGATCAAGGGGGTAGGGCTCCTTGTGGGTGGTGCCATCCCTGGGCTGGAAGTCTTGAGTTCTATAAGAGAGCAGGCTGAGCAAGCCAAGAGAAGCAAGCCAGCAAGGAACATCTCTCCATGGCCTCTGCATCAGCTCTTGCTTCCTGACCTGCTTGAGTTCCAGTCTTGACTTCCTTGGTGATAAACAGCAATGTGGAAGTAAGCCAAATAAACCCTTTCCTCCCCAACTTGCTTCATGGTCATGATGTTTGTGCAGGAATAGAAACCCTGAATAAGACAAATTGGTACCAGAAGTGGGGTATTCCTGTGACAACCTGACCATGTTTTGGGGAGGATTGTGGAAGGACTTTGGAACTTCGAGCTAGAAGAGTAGCCACTGACTGTTAAGAACTCTGTGGGATGTTCTATAGGAGCTTGGAAGACCATGTTGAGAACAGTGCAGAGATGGAGGCCTGGCTTTTGAAATTTCAGAGGGAAGATTAAAGACTCTTATCAGGGCCATGTTGTTTTGATTGTGAAGATTCTGTGGTTCTGGTTAGCTGGGGCTGAAGTATCAGCTGTGATTAACAAAATACCAGAACTACTAAAGTGAAAACTTTGCATTACTGGGACTATTGATGCTGGTTAGCTGGAGCTAAGAAATTAGCGGTGATTAAGAAGAGACCAGCATCATTGAGGTAACATCTTCTGGAAAGTGTTTTCTGAGAGCACAAAGAGGCCTCATTCCAGAGATAGCCAAGGTTGTACCTTGTGCTGCAGCAGGACTTGGCAATGTGTAAGCGTCACCCAGGTGGTACTGGTTTTGACAGCATGAAGGGGTCATAAAGAGCAGCTGAGGCTCGGCACAGTGAGAGGCCATGGAAGGCCATTGGTGAAGGTGCAGCCTCAGTTTGCAATTGATGGCCCAGGACTGAAGGTGTCATGCAAAGGAGTTGAGGCTTAGCACCGTAAAGACAGTCAATGAGAGGCTATTGGTAAAGCCTAGTTACAGCAGTGTTTGGAGAATGCCAGTACCATGCAATGACCACCAAGGACAACAGCAGCAGTGAAGTACAGGCATCTGGAGCCCAGAAGACAAGATGTGTGCTACAAAGGGCAGAGCTGGAGAGGTGACTCAAGCCCTTAGAGGAGCCCAGAAGATCACGAGTTGGATCCCAGACATTGGTTTTGCTTTTGATTGTGACTGTGCCCCGATATTTTTCCCTCTTGAAGGAAGAATGTATTTTAGTGGAGCCCACAGTTAAGAGACTTTGAATTTTAAAAGATATTGGACATTTTAAATTGATTGAACTTTTAATATGTAAAGACTGTGGGACTTTAGATCTTGGGGATGAATAAGAACATAAGGGTTGAGGCTTAATAGTGATGTGTTTGTGTGTCAAATTGACAAGGGGTCAATTGTACTGGCTGGTTTTGCGTGTCAACTTGACACAGGCTGCAGTTATCACAGAGAAGGAAGCTTCAGTTGGGGAAATGCCTCCATGAGATCCAGCTGTGGGGCATTTTCTCAATTAGTGATCAACGTGGTAGGGCCCTTGTGGGTGGTGCCATTCCTGGGCTGGAAGTCTTGGGTTCTATAAGAGAGCAGGCTGAGCAAGCCAGGAGAAGCAAGCCAGTAAAGAACATCCCTCCATGGCCTCTGCATCAGCTCCTGCTTCCTGACCTGCTTGAGTTCCAGTCCTGACTTCCTCTGGTGATGAACAGCAATGTGAAAATAAGCTGAATAAACCCTTTCCTCCCCAACTTGCTTCTTGGTCATGATGTTTGTGCAGGAGTAGAAACCCTGACTAAGACATAATTGGTCTATCCCAGATCACTGTTTGGTCTATCTCAGATCACTAGTTGGCCTGTCCCAGATCACCGATTGGTCTATCCCAGATCTAAAATCTCTCATTTTTATACTTTAGGGAGAACTGTAAATGTTTCCTTGATTCTGTTTGCAGCTTCATGCGTCTAAGGAAGACTGTTAGTAGTGTTTTCAAGCCTGTCCCTGGGTCATGACCCCGGAGTTCAGTCTGTGAAGAAGTAACTCAGCTGCTCTGAATGGCTTCATTTATTCCATAGAGTGGGCTCTGCTTTCTATAGTCCCCGTAACTGCTCTGTGAAGAGTAGAGCATGGCAGAAGAATGGGGTTCCTACAAATGCTTGCTGTCCTCTGCATGGGAACCTGAGACTATAGAAGGCCTGGGTATGGCCCCATTTATTATTGATTATTATTATCAAGAATATTATTAAGAATATTGTGGAGTTTGAGGGAGTTGGTCAGGAAAATATTTTTAAAATACTGAGAAATACCAAAGGATTTGACCTTGACTTCTTACTTACACCATCTCTGTAGGAATTATCTACCCACCAGTAACTTCCAGTAATAGAACTCCATCTCCTGTCATTTAAAATGTGTTTTAGAGTCCATATGATTGCACACAATTATCACCGTAGCATTCAGGAAATTGAGGCAGGAGGATCATGAGACCTAGGTTAGCCTGGGCTACACAACAAACTCCCATCTAAAAAACTCCAAGGCCAAAAACCAATGTATTATTTTAGATTCAAAGTGGATGATAAAGTAGCCTACTAAAAGCATTGATGATTGATATTTCTAAAACAGAGCATTGTCATCTAAATTTAATATATGATATATTCTGTGCTTATAGAAACAGATTAGCGTAACATTCAGAACAACTTAGAACTAGCCATGGTAGAGCACTGTAATCTCAGGGCAAAGTTAGGCAGATGGAAACCAGCACAGTCTGCACAGTGAGATCCAGGCCAGCCAAAGCTGCATGATGAGATCCTGTCACAGAAACAAACAAACATGCCCCATGTTCGTTGGGATTTCAATTTAATGTATTTGTTCAGTACCTTTCTCCTGGGGCTTCCAATGAGGAAAGTGATTTTTATCTAAATCATTACTTATGATCGCTTAACAAAACTGACTAGGGGTTTGCCAAATGGCCATTCCCTGTCTGCGTTTGCTTTTTCTGGTTTTTTGACTGAGAACAGCTTCTTTCCCTGAAGCTCTGACTCGTGTGCTCACAAAGTATCTTCTTCCCTGCCTTTCCTGATCCGACCGCCCCTCCACACCTAGACAACAGTTCTGTTCTGCACTTGCCAGAGTGAAATGATTCCTCTCAAAGACTTCTTGTCAGAGGCTCTGTTCCCTCCCTGAACAGTCATGGCATATCACAGTGGACTAAGGCCCTGTTACGGTGTGGGGGCTAACATCATTTCTAAGGTGGAGCCTTACGTGACATAGGGCATCAGAATCTGATCCAAGGCATTTCCTCTCAGAAACCAGTCCCATTGCCGGTCAGCTTAAAGACCTCTTGGTCACTGGGAAGGCCTCAGTCAAATGCCCAGGTTGGCTTCTGGGTAAGCAGTAGCCTGAGTGCAGCCCTGTGACGCTGGCACTTTATCCCAGCATCCCAACAGACACCATGTGGAGCAGAACTTCTCATTGTTCGACAGAATCGAGAGGAACAATGAAATGTTTATTTTAGATACTGAGATTTGGTGGGGTTTTGTTTGATATGTTGCTTTGTTTGGTTTTTTTGGTATTTTTATTTTGTTTTGTTTTGTTTTTTGTTTGTTTTTTTGGGATAGACCAATTAACAATGGCAGAAACTGGTGTCCTGACGTGAGGTGCTTCCGTAATGAAATACGTAGAGGGGTACAGCCCACAGCTAGCAGAGAAGACCCTTAAGCTCAGTGAAGAACAGTCTTCCTGGAAGTTGAGGACCAGTGAGGAAGCTGTTGCTGGGGGATATAGACAGATAGTTCACCAGACCATCACCGACAGGGAACATAAAAATCGGTGGATGAGCTGCAGGTGGGCTCCTGAGGGCAGGTTATCGGCAGAGCACTAGAGGCTCCTTTTATAGCCACAACTATCCAAGTGTTAGGAGATAGATGGATTAAGGAATGTTTAAGTTTTAAGCAGACTTTAGAAGAAATATTTCCTGTCTAAATTTGTCTGGAATCAAAAAAAAAAGTTTTTTGTTTTTTGTTTTTTAATTCCTTGTTTCTGCACCTCACTCACAAAGGCTTAAAAAAACGAAATGATCTCAGGTCCAAACATCAGATGAAGGACACCACTGTCAGTAACACTCAATTTCACAGTAAAAAATAAAAGGGCTCATGTATAATACCCTCAATCACGGTAGCTTCAGAAGTGCCCCCCTCTCTTAGCCAGATGTGATGGCCTTTAGCATCCTGGACTCGATTTAGATGACACAATCCTGTCTTGAGCCTGAACTTGACGCCATGATGGGTGGAACTTGTGCAGGAGGGTTAGTATCTTAGTTAGGTGTCATTGCTGTGAAGAGACACCATGACCACAGCAACTCTTATAAAGGACAGCATTTAATTAGGGCTTGCTTATGATTTCAGAGGCTCAGTCCATTCTCCTCACAGTGGGAAGCATGGCAGCGTGCAGGCAGACGTGCTAGAGAAGGAGCTGAGAGGTCTTCATCTGGATCAGCAGGCGGCAGAAGGGGACTGTGTCACATGGGCCTAGCTTGAGTATAGAAGACCTCAAAGCCCACCCTCAGAGAAACATTATCAACAAGGCCACAGAGGTCATGCCTATTCAAACCACCACAGTTAGTATGCTTTGCATCTAAAAAAGACATGTAAATCAGTTATGGTCAGCAGATTGTTGGAGCATAGCTGAGAATGTATTGCTACAGAGAGATACAGCTAGCTCCCTCTCCCCTTCTGGGCTAGCCTTGGGACTACCTCAGTATGTGGTTTGTTTGACCAGAGAGCTATATCAGTTCAAGTGTTAGAACCAGCTATCTTACTAGTGTATGAAGACATTTTGGGGCTGGCCAAATATGTGAAGGAAAAAGCCCATAAAAGCTCAATAACTTGACCTTCCTGAGATTTGGGGCATAGAGATACAAAACCGAGAACAGTTAGCCAAAACACTTCTACCTGCATGCTGCCGAGCCCTCGCTCTGCATCCTGCTCGGGCCATCTCCCAGGTTCTGTAACTGTGAACGTGACACCACACACAAGCATCGAATGTTTTCCCTGCATTTGGCATCTGTATCTTAATGTGCTAAAACTAAGATTCTATAGTGTCACTGGATCAAAATGTGAGTTCATTTGACTCATTTCTTTCTGAACTTCTGTCCGTGCTTACTAGGACCTAATACATTTTAACTCAGCTGATTGTGTTCATTATCTTTCTGTTACTTTGACAAAGTTCTTAGGATAATCAGTAATAAAATTGGGGTCATATTTCTGGAGGTTTCAGTCCCTGGCTGGTGGCCCCACTGTTTGGGGCCTGGGGTGACCCGGCTTGTCTGGTCGTGCATAGGAGACTGTTGTGGAGGACACTCCCGCTTTTGATGGTTGGCCCGACCGGGAACCCAGAGCTTGCTTACTTTCTCGAGGACCAGGGCCTCTGAAGCAGTAAAGGCCCCAGCATCTCACGACTCTGGATGCTTGTTTATTTTCACTAGTTATTTTGGAAATGACTTCAAAGTAAAAGAAGGACTACTGGGAAATCAAGATGCCTAACTTGAGTGTTGTTATTCCCGTCTTAGAGACAACTGGGATGAGGTTGTCAGATGAATTCATATGCTTTGAAGAGCTTTGATGACTTTTTAATGAGATTTAAAAGCCGAAGGAAGGGGATTGGGACCATAAAATCCATTACTCTTCACATTATTTCTTTGAAGTGATTTAGTGCATTTGTGTGTTAGGAACCAAGATCTCATTTGGACCGAGTCCCCTCATTGTTTGCTGATATGTGGTCAGGAGAAGGGCTGGAGCACAAACTGTGTTCCCTGGCATAATGGCTCCCACTCTAAACCCATCAATTAGAAAAATCCCCATTAGCCACAGGAGGGTTTAGACCTCTCCTGCATCCGTAAACCCTGGTAAAGGAATTAAAGATGAAGCCCTAGCTCAGGCGAGAATGCTGAGTGGGAATCTTTAGCTCAGGACTCATATTATGAAGTATGTGACTTTGTAACTGGAAAAGTCACAGAAAACACTTGAAGCCTTGTTTCTGGGACTATAATAGAACTCAGTTCTGATGCAGATGCCAGGCAAAGAGCTAAATAGCTTTTTCTGTAGCGCTTGAGAAAACTGAGACGTGGCATGGTTAATTGGATTTCCTGAGGTCATGTGGCCTGCTGCAGACAAGGCTTCCAGTCTGAGTTCCAGTTGTTATTGTTTGCCCCTGACAGTTTTGTTACAATGGGTAAGGTAAGTTCTTTGGGCCAGTCTTTCATGTTTGTAACATATGAAGAAGACCTAGTGTGCGTCTTTCTGCCTTATTTAAGTATGAAAAGGCTTGATATTAAATGTATTTTGAATGTAGATAATCAATTAGGATATTAACTGTAAAATATTTTTATTTGATCTTATTAATAAGAACTTTATCAAAGGAATTTGATGATTTTGTGTGTTAGCTGACTTGAGGAAAGTCTTTCTAGCCAGTGTCCAAACTTGGCATTGAGATTTGATATTACCTACACGTGTGTTGAGCCACATTCTTCTATCATACTTCACATATCCTGTCATGTGTGAGAAGCAGCGTTAGTCATGCCTGGTCATGTTTTAAAAGCCAGATGGAGAGAGTTTACAGTTAATGTCCTGATGGAATAAACAAGGCAAATCTTATGTACTTGGGGTCCTCTGAACAGTTCATTCATCATAGTTTCTCCTTAAGATTATTGTACACAATTTCCATCAGTGCTAGCTTTATATCTCTTTCTGTGATGGAGAAAAATGTACCTGTAATATTTAAGAGAGCCTGCTGTCTAAGAAACACCATGCTGGCTGGCCACGATGCTTACCAAGCACAGTAGACTTTCCCAACAAGTTCTTATCTGCGATGCAGTAGAAGACTGTGAAAATAGTGTTTCATGCATCAAATAGTTTTTTGTTTGTTTTTTGATTTTGGTTTTTGATTTTGTTGAGACAGGGTCTCTCTCTATAGCCCTGGCTGTCATGGAGCTTGCTGCGTAGAGCAGGCTGGCCTTGAACTCACAGAGATCTACCTGCTTTTGCCTCCATACCCAGCTTCAGATACCCATTTTATTTCCAGTGCTGGGGCCTCACACATGCTACATGTGTGTACCATTGGGCCACACCCATTCCCCTGGTACTTTATACTCCCTGCAGTTACAAAGTCACACATTCAAAGTGCTTTCTAGCCCTCAGAACAGCCTGGTTTTCTATGGTGATTTCTAACTAATGGTGCTATATACGTGGCTTTATAAGCCCGAAGGAAATTTCAAACATACGCAATAATACCAGCCCGCCCAGGAGTGGTGCTAAAGATAGCACGAGCGTAGTTGAGACTCACATCCTTGTTAAAGGATGACACCTTCTCAGCAGATATAAACCTTGAGCAGTCTTTCTCAAGAAGGTTCCATGGACACTAAAGTGTGATTTCTATGCTCAATTAAAAGTATTGAAAGTTGTGGATGAAGCTCAATGGCAGAGCTTGTGCTTAGCTTATCAAAAGACCCTGTACTCGATTCCTAGCACTGGAAAAATGAAACTAGTGTTTCAAAAATGTTCTTACAATTGAAGGTCCTCAGTGTATGTACAATTTAACTACCATGTGTGACTAAGGTAGATGGCAAGGATGGTTTTACCAACTGCAAGGTAAAACAATGTTAACACAAAGGCTGACTGTGTCCAATGATATCACTTCAGGGAAATACAGCTGTATTTCTGAAACCTATGTGAAAATAATGTTATTACCCTGTGACTTTTCTGATGAGGTTAGTCGGCTAAATTTTCATAATGCTGTGAATTCTGATTTGGCTTTAAGCTGGTATAGACATTTCACGGTGCATTAAGCAGGCTGACAGATACAGGAAATATGGTTGGGTATGAGGCTGGACAAGAGATTAACATATGTAAAATAGTTGGGAAGGACTAAGTGTTATAGTGAGTTTTTAAATAAAGCACACTGAAATTTCAGCAAGAAACTTCTCCAGAATTGAAAGGAAGTCCAGGGAGAGGGTGTCGTTCATGTGGGAGGGATCCCATCTATAGAGCTTTTCCAGGATGTACCGTAGGTGCCAACCCACACAAAATGTATTCCTGTGTGACATTTGATGGAAAGTGTCTCCAAGATATTTTTGCTTTCTCATAGAATGAAGACAAAGTTAGAAATGGTGTGTCTGAGAAACTTCAAAAGGTGTAGACCTCCTGATTGAAGCATAACTGATTTGATTCATTTTTCTTCATAATAGTAAGTATAAATGTGTACAGAGTAGGTCAGTGTTGGCTTGAAGTCTTGGTTGAACAATCCACTCCTGTCAAATCTTTTTATCATTGCTTATGCTGTTATTTCTCCATGTATCAGTATGAAATGTTAAATGACTATAACTCTCAAGAACCATAGGGAATGACTAAGATCATATACTCAGGCTGGAAATATGATCCACTCTTACTTTCCATTACAAGAAATCCCATGGTAGTGTTCCTGGTGGATAGTCATTTTATCCATCGAGACCCAGCTGGGACAGAGACTGAAATTAGATGATTCTAGCCTTGCATGGTAGCATGTTTATAATCTACCAGAAGTTCAAGGTCAGCCTTGGCCACATTATCAAATTTAGGCCAGCTTGGGCTACATGAGACCCTTCCCCTCAAACTTTATAAACCTGTCTTTATAAACCTTCTACCCATCTGGTTGTGCCGCTGAAACAAACCCACACATCCCTTCATCCATGAGGTGCACGTTGCTGCTTTTTATAAGGAGCCATAAATACCCATTTACCCAGATGAGGTACCTACAGGTCAGCCCTGCTTGGTAAGCCAGTGGCTTTGCCTGGTTACTGACAGGAAGAAAGGTAACAACCCGCAGAAGCCATGGCACTAGCAAGCTGCAGGCTTGCACTGTTGCAAAAGCCTTCTTTCCTGCAGCCCCCAACTCACCATTCTCCCCATCTAACTCCCATCTCCTCCCGTGCCTTGTACTAGCATACCCCAAAACTGTGTAGCTCCAGGGAGGGGCAAGAGTGGGATTGGGAGATAGAATCTCAGCTGAGGGTCCGATGCCACTCCGTATGCTTTCTGGAGGGAACTCGGAACGTTAACAGCCCCGTTACCATTATCATAGGCCTAGCCTCTGTACCATGTGTCTTATTTCATTACAATGACCACACAGCCCAGCTGTTCTGCGTGACCCACAGTAGTGCCTAATCCACAGGTGTCCAATGTCATTTCAGGCTCCAGAGCGCACAGACTTGTCCCCTTCTGTCCCTGCTGACTGTCACCCCTTCTTCATGGTCCTCCACAGGAGATGGTTTGAGGGAACCATTCCTGATCATTTCTTTTGTACCATTTCATCTTGAACCAGGTGTTAGGTTCCAAGTAGGATCTAACTGAATAAGAACAAAACTGATGGCCCCAAATTATCTGAGATCACAGTTAAAGCGTGGCCAAAGGTTGGGTCATTATTAGGGCATAATGGTTATCATATGATTGACTCAAAGTGTACACACTAAGCTAAAATGCATAAAGGCATTTTTATATATTATTTCATCCGATAATGTTTTCTATAATTCGTTTCTATTGAGTTCGCAGTATTTTGTGACCAAATAACTATTAGAACATTCTGTTAGCATGGTGTAATTCTCTCGGGACCAGGATGGAGAGCAAGATTAACTGCAGTGAGAGGAAGACAGGATGAAAAGAGTCAGGGGTCATATCTACTAAGCTAGAGGAAAGTACAGAAGCCCTGTCAAATTTTATAGACAAATAGAGGAAACTGGATATATGATACTATTCCCAGAGAGGTCCATGCTGGGTGGGAAAATAAGGGATCGAGGGGTGTCTTAAGACATGGAAACGCTGGCAAGAATATGTGGTCAGATGGGCAGGACATGCCAAGGATGTCAACACAGGAGAGAACTGACCTGTAGCAGCCTCCATAACAGGCTCCTGGGATTTAACTTGCAGCACTCCTAGAACTCAAGGCTGGGTACCCGTCTTTCCAGGAGAACCAGAGGCTTCTCTGAGATGGTCCCAGAGAAATGGTACCTGGAGAACCACGAGGCCCTGGGGAGGTGATG